>VDFB02070966.1:0-28528 GCA_007258455.2 Sequoia sempervirens | reverse complement strand
TGATTTCTTCATAGGTACACACCTTGAATTGGCGATGAGCGAGGGAATGGTATTTTCTTGACGTCGCTCATCGCTAATGGCTTTTGAGCCTTGAAATTTGTAATAGCGATGAGCGATGCTTCTGGCCTTTTGTTCTTATCGTTCATTGTGGATGGTCATAAAATGATAAGCTTGGATCAACGCTGACTGATATGATGTAATTTCTTTTATATTGCATGATCGTGGATATGTTTTAAATGCTAAGTTCCAGATTAGCGATCCGTGATGCACATTTCAAACTTTGTTAACCCTCTCATCGCTAATTGCTCGCAAAATGTATGAGGAGAATTAGTGATGAGTGATGGCCTTATGTTTTATTTCTCATCGCGAATTCATTTCTAAACTTAAAATTTGAATTAGCGACAAGTGATGTTGTTCTCTAAAAGGTTTCTTTTGCTAATATGATGAGATCCTATGAGCGATCCCTTTTGTGCCATTGATTTTTATATAGGCGTACGTGTCTAAATCTGGTGCCCCCACTACATCTCCTGTCGCTGATAGGAGCTTAGGTGCAAAGTTTGAATTGGTGATGTGCGATGGAGGAACAAATGTGATCAGGGAAAGGGCCACAAATCCAAGGGCTGATATTTCATTGCATAAAACACTTGCATCATTGATAGAGTTGGGTGAGGATGAAGTAAATCAGTGACAAGCGATAACTACTACATGGAACGGGCAACGTGGTAGGATCCTGAGGATTTAGCGTAAAGAAAAAAGGAAAGCAGTGAGAGGACTGAAGAACTGTTGATGAAGTTTTAAAATAGGATGATCCAATGGACTAAAAATCATCGCATGAATACTTTCATTGTTGATTGTACCCTAGAAGTTGAGGAAGATCATCGATGAGCGATGAAGCGTATAAGGAAAATTTCTCTCAAGAAAGTAGACTGGTCTCACTTCGCTGATATAAATGAAAAGGCACAGATTTCGTTGGCGATACATGCTAATTGTTAGATCACATATGATTAATCAAGGATAGAGAAGAACGTGGCATCATTTGAGATAGCATCGTTGTTTTCTAGGAGCAAGTTGATAATGGTCAAAAAATGATGCTCATGGCCACCTTAGAGGAAATTTTAATTGCTCTAAGATCAACAGCCTAGATTCAAAGCCAAATTGTTAAGATACCAATTCGCTTGCGCAAGGAGTTCTTGAATCATTAATTCTACATGCTCAAATTTCTATTTAATGCAGGTTGATCGCTGTTCATTCTCACCATCTTTTCAGTCTACAGTGTATGTGAGGAAAACTATGAAGTGGAGTAAGAGGTTGTTTGTTTGTCTTGAGTTGAATTTTCTTATCCTTAGTAGCTTGGCTTCAAATTGGGTTCTCCAATTTGGTTAGGAATTTCTCTAATAGGTTGGTCACAATTTTCTGGGTTGTAGGTGTATCTCCTTGTAGCTTTGTTCTGAATTGTTAAATTTTGCTTGTTTTAAAAATGGGGAAAACTAGTGCAAAAATTCAGCCTATTAGAAGGTCTAGTCGTCTCAATGTGTTTGAGTGTCATGAACATATAACTGAGCAGGAAGCCCTGGCTTCTCCTAAGGTTTCTAAGAGTAAAAGGAGGGCTAGAGGTCATAAGAAGAAATCAATTATGCAGAGTACATACCACTTGAGAAATAGGACCCTTCCAGGAGAAGTGGTCGAGTTCAAAGGCAAGGAACTGGTGCAACCAGTGAAGAAGGATAGGAAAACAGAGAAAAGTCATAGGGCCTGCCTGGGCAAACACAATTCTCCTATTGTGCTTTATGATACTCCTTCGGATGATGAGGTTGATACTAACTCGGAATAAAGCTAGTACCTCCATTCTTTGGTGTCGTATGGGAGCTCCAACGACGACATGGTGATGATCCCTTCAATTTCATCAAGGACAAGGAGAGGTCAGGAATTCTCTGATGTCGATGACTCTGAATAGGGTCACCGACTTGTTTTAGTTTTTTATGAAACCATGGTCTTTGCATAGGAGGTATTTGTTTTCATGTGTCCATGGTTTTCTTTTGGTTTCCCATGCTGATGTGGAAGTCCTCCAAAATATATGAATGAAATATTTTTTGTTTCGACAATGAACATTGTGACAACGACTATTGGTATCTTGCACATGGTTTTTTCCTTTTGTCTTCCCCTATTCTCAAATGATTGCATATGAAACCGCCTGGGGAGTTCTTCGAGGAATCAGTTAGAATTAGGTTTTTGAAATGAACTGAAATGAAATTGAAATTATAATTCAGCCAGGTGCTTGTTGCTCCCCTATTTTATAAAGGGGATTTCATGGTTGAAAAAAGAGAGTTCAAAATTTAGAGTCTAGGAGAAGTTACAGTGGATACTATGCTCTAAATAGTAGAATAGAATGTAAATAAATACTTTAGTAGATATATCATAAGAAAATATAAGGTGAAGGTTATACTGTATCAGATCTTAAATATGGTTTTACAAGGCAATATCATAAATGAAGAAGAATTTTAGTTCTAAAATGTTGCTCTCCTATGTATTTTCTTCCAAGTTATGAATGAAGTTGTTAATTATGATTTCATTTGTCTTCTATCATTTGAACTGAATGGATGAACTTTTTTTATGCTTCAGTTCAATGAGTTGATTAAATACTAGAATGAGGTCATTAGTTTGTGAGAAAAGGATATAGGATTTCGTAAGGAAGCGATATTTTGAAACATAGTGAGTTAGATGTTACAAAGTGGCATTCTAATAGTCCATTAATTTCTGAAGTTCAATCATAATTCTATTACCAATTGCTTACAAGTTATAACTCTTATTCTCCCTAAGATAAGGCACTGATTGTTTTATTAGTTTATCTTATGATTAGTTGAGTTAGTATTGAATTTGGCCTAGGATTCAAGATGAAGAATGATTCATAAAATACTCTAAACTATATCGCCCTAATTTTAAGTATATAAGTGCATTCCTTGAAACAAGTAACACTTTTATCTGAGGTCTGTTGAGCCTTTGATAAGGTGAGTTTCTTGTGATAATGCATCTGTGTGAGGAAATACTCTTGACCTAATGTGAGATATTATGAGTATGCATTAGATTACCCTCCCTGGGTTTCACAGAGCCCGAAGAGAAGTTAAGTACTAATTACTTTACTTAAGTGTTGGCCAATCCTCAACCTTGCTAATAATTGAGTTTTGGAAAATTCATAGGATAGGACTGAGATTAAGTTTGGTTCTATAAAAATAACCAACACAATCATTAAAAACTACAAACTCATAGAGGCCAGTTTGAAAGTGTAAAAATGAAGGAAGAGGAGAAAATTGCCACATTCCTATTATGTGTTGATGAGGTTGTCAACTCTATCAGTGGTCTTGGTGAAGAACTAAAAGAAGATATGATTGTGAAAAAGGTACTCAAATCTCTTCCTATAAATTTTGATGCAAAATTTTCTATTGTTGAAGAAGCTAAAGATCTAAATACTCTAACTATGGATGAATTACATGGAATTCTAATTTCTTATGAAATGAGAATTGATAATTAAAATTATGGAAGGAAAGAGGCTTCATTCAAGGTATCCAAGAAGCAATATGATATTGATTCAAATAATGAATCAAATCTAGAAGAAGAAAACTATGTTAGAAGGCTACAAAGATGTTCCAAAAAGTATAACGGTAAGTTACCTTTCAATTTTTTTAATTGTGGTGAAGTAGGTCATTTTATGGCTAAGTGTCCACATAAGGAATTTAACAATGATGAAAGAAACTATAAATGGAAAAATATTTAGAAAAATTAGAAAATTTTCTTTATTAATGAGGAAGGAAGCTCATTTGATGATGATGACCAAGGCTCTTCCAAAAATATTGGAGAAAGGGATCTTTTCATGGCTATGGAAACCTCTAAAGAAGATACATAAATAAAGTCTGAAATTGAAGATGATGCGAGTGTAGATCATGTAGAAGAATTACTTTGTGCTAGTAAGGAGATAAAAAGGTTGAAGAAAAGGATTGTGAAATAAGTGAAAGATAAAGACAAGTTATCTTATAATCTAGAGGAGGTAGAGAAAATGATCATTGATCTTAAGATTCAAGTAGAAGAGTCAAAAATGATCGAAAAAGTTCTAATTGAAAGACTACTTTCAAGACATAAGGATTGTGAAAATTTTGAAGCAAAGATTGTATCATTGAGGAAGGATCTTGAAAAAGTAAATCATCAGTTGAAGTCAAAATTTGGGAAGAGTATTATGATCTCAAGGAATAGATAATAGAAAGCCAAAGATCACCACATATCAAAATCGATATTGGTTTTGTTGATGAATTGGAGAATACTTGGTGATAGAATAGCTTGTGAACTTTGTTTTTGAGAATATAGAAAGGAATGAATCCCAAAGTTCAAAATCTGAGATAGTTGCAAAAAAAAATGAAAGAAAGGCGGTAAATGATGGATTCATTCAAGTGTACAAACAAAATAGAAGATCTAGAAGATAAGCTTCTAGAGCAGGAGGCTATACCAGGTTCTATCATTATTTTTCTAGTTATTGTTGTAGTTGCAATCATTATGGTCATAAGGCCGTGAATTGTAGAAAGGATCCAACAAGAAGAAATGATTTTATTAGAAAAAATGTATTTGCACCATTATATGATTTCAATATCATTTTTTATAAATGCAACAATTTTGGACACATTGCTAGAAATTGTAAGAGCAATTTTGCGAGTGCTCCTACACTGGATACAAAAGGAGATAAGTCAAAATGTCAAAATAATAAAGTAGACAAAGTGTGGAAGAAGAAACCAAAGGAACAAAGGTAATAGAAATACATGGTGGCTCAGAATTCTCTGCATGCTTAGAAGGAGAAAAACCTATGGATCATTGATAGTGGATGATCAATTCATATGATTGGGGACAAGAAAAAGTTCATGCATTTCAAGAAGGTCAATGGAGGATATGTAAGTCATGGTAACAACTCTATTACAAATATTACTAGTAAGTGTATTTTGAGTCTTGATGGTAGAAAGAAAAAAAACTCATGATGTTCTATATGTAGAAGGGTTGAAACATAATATTCTAAGTTTAATTCAAATATGGGATAGAGGCTACAAGAATTCATTCAATAATAAATGTTGTGAAATCAGAAAGGTTGGTACTAGAGAGTTAGTTATGGAAGGATGTAGAATTGATAGTGATATATTATCTCAGTGAGGTAAATGGGTATAATTTTTTTGCAATATAGAGAGAAGAAAGTTGGCTATGGTATAGAAGATTGGGACACATCAAATTTTATGATCTTGTGAGGATAAAATTAAAGGAATGGTAAGAGACATGCCAAATATTAAGAAGTCTTATTCCACTAGCTACAAGTCATGTCATGAAGGAAATCAAATAAAGAAAAGATTTATTACTAAGAATATTCTACAACAAGGCCATTGGATTTGATTCATACTGGTCTCTGCAGACCAATGAGGACAAAGAGCTTACAAGGTGACAAGTATTTTATGATTCTTATTGATGGTTACTCTGGAATGACTTAATTACCTTTCTAAAAGATAAACCAAAATATTTTGAGAAATTTAAAGCATTTAAGGTTATGGTTGAGAATGAAACTAGAAGAATAATTAAGTGTTTGATATTTGACAGAGGTGGGTAACTCACTTATGAATGGCATGGTGAGTTCTATGAGATGCATGGGATCCAAAGGTATTTTTTTCCCTATAACTCTATAGTAGAATGAAGTTTCTAAGAGGAGAATTCGAACTATACAGGATATGGCTAGGATAATGCTAATTCAAGTAAAGGTGTTAGACATGTATTAGAGAGAAGTAGTTCAAATCATATTAGTATACATTTTAAATAGAGATTGAATCATACCAAGGACTACCAAAAAACCATATGAGTTATGGAAGGGAAGACTGACTTCAGTTAGACATATCAAGATATTTGGAAGTAGCTACTACATTGAAAGGGATGACGAAAAATTGGCTTATTTTGATTCTATATCTGATGAAGGGATCTTTCTTTGTTACTCTATGGTAAGAAAGCAATATAGATGTTATAACAAAAGATTGAAAAATTTTGTGGAAAGATTCAATGTAAGTATTGATGAAACAATATAGTTTACTAATATTCTAGATGTGGAAGATGATAAATAACTAATCTGTAACAATGATGAAGAATTAAAAGTTGATTATGAGTATAAAAACACAAAAACTTTGACAAGGTATGTTCAAAAGAATCACTCTAAAGATCAGATTATTGGAGATAAGGACAATGGAGTTTAGACCTGGAGAAGAATTAAGAAAGAAAATGAATAGGTACACTTTGTATTACTATCAAAAATTGAATTGAGATCCTATGATAAAGTTAGTAGAGGAAAAGGATGGATAGATTCTACAGAGGAAGAGTTTACTTAGATCAAGAAAAATGAAACTTGGGAGTTAGTTCCAATAGCTAAAGAAAAAAATTATTGGTACCAAATGGATTTTCATAAACAAGTTGAATGAAGATGGAAATGTAATCTAGAACAAGGATAGAATTGTATGTAAAGGATATTCTCAAGTTGAAGGAATTGATCTTGAAGAGACTTTTTCTCTAATAGCAAGATTGGAAGCAATCATAATGTTTTTAGCCTTATCAATATTCAAGAAGTTCAAGGTATATCAAATGGATCATGTGAAGTCTACATTTTTGAATGGACAATGAGAAGAAGTCTACATTGAACAACCAGAAGGATTTCAATGTTCAAATAGTCTAGATTTTGTGTGTAGATTGAAGAAAGCACTTTATGGACTCAAACAGGCTCCCAGAGCATGGTATTCTAGATTGGATAGGTATCGATAATAACAATGTTTTTGGAGAGGTAGTGCAAAAATTAATTTATGTATAAAAGAAAAAGGAAATCTACTGTTGATTGTTGTTTATGTAAATTATATTATCTTTGACAAAAGCAGTTTAATGCTATGTACAAAGAATTCAGGGGTGCAATGCAGAGTGAGCTTGAAATTTCAATTCTTAATGAATTGTCTTTCTCAATAAAACAAAGGTATATTCATTTCTCAAAACAAGTACATAAAATAAATGTTGAGAAAATTTAATATGGAATAATGCAAACTGATGAGTACACATATGGTTATTGGGTGTAAATTGAGTAAGGATGATGAATCTTCTCTAGAAAACTAGACTTGACAACATCCAAACAAAATATAATGCAAGAATTTGGGATTGTAGCTTAATTCTAGGTAGCACCTAAGGAAAATCATGTCAATGCAGTAAAAAGGATATTCAGATATATGAAGGCTACAATGGATTTTGGTTTGTGGCATCCTAAAAGAGAGAACTTGACTCTGACTGCATACACATATATATTGGGTAGGAAGCATAGATGATTGGAAGAGTACAAGTGGAGGATATTTCTTCTTTGGTGTCATTATTGTATCATGGCTAAGCAAGAAGAAAGATTCAATATCCTTATCTACAATAGAAGTAGAGTACATTACAACAACTTCATGTTGCACTCAGATATTGTGGATGAAGAATAATTTGAAAGATATGGTGATAGAGTTTGATGAACCCATTACCATTCTTTGTGACAATACTAGTGCTATAAACATCTTAAAGAATTCAATAATGCACTCAAGGACAAAGAATATTGAAATTAAATATCATTTTTTGAGAGAGAAGGTTTTAGACAAAGAAGTGAAGTCAGATTATGTTGAAACTAAGGACCAAGTAGAAGAAATCTTCACAAAACCACTCCCTAAGGAGACTTTTGAGTATCTATGAAAAAAGTTGGGATATTTTGCTCCCTCCTCTTGAATCAAGAGGAAATTATAAGTTGAATGGGAGTGTTAATTCCCTATTGTAAGAAAGCTTGGTGGTCTTGCATAGTGTTTTTAGAAAGTAGTATGACATGGGATCAAGGGGAGTCTATTCGAGAGATAGGTTTTTGGATTGTATAGTTGACCTTTACCATTGATGTCAAAGGGAGAGAAATAAGACTCAACATTCTAAATCATCTAAGGTAAGAAAGAATTCAAGTGATGTGGTTTCTTGATCCTAACACATTAGATTTATCTTCATATGTGGCCAACATTTTGTTATTTTCCATCAATGAAAAAGGGGGAGATTATTGAACATATGTTGTAATTTATGTAAAAGGTGTGATGTCAAGGAGTATTATTTGGGATGTCAAATCTTTCCCATTGGAGAAAAGGTGTAATGCTGACAATCTTGAGAGAATTAAATGTAATAATACTTGTATATAAGTGCATTTTGAGTACAATGAAGTAGTTTGTATGTATTCTGATTGCAATATCATGCTTGCATCTATTCATGTTGATAGAGTTAATCCAAAAATCTGATCCAAAATGTTGGAGGTTAGTTACTTAGGACAAAGAGATTTTCTAGCAATATAATCATGTTTTGTATTACCTTCTAGACGTGGGTTTTTCTCTATGTTTTGGAAGGACAGTATGTTTACACTTGTTCTTTCTTATTGCATAGTTTTCAAGACTTATTTTTAGCATGCAAAAATATTAAAGTGATAGAAGGGTCACTATGCTTGTCAGTTAATCAATTGGTGTTTTGAAACTGTGTGGTAGTGGTTGTTGGTGTCAACCACCTCCCAAGAGCACAACCTACAAATACATCTTCATAGATTAGAGAAGCATAATGCTATTTCACCAAAGATGAAAATATATTTAGATGAGATGATAAATTTCATAGTATGCAAGAATTTTAAATGCATGAAATATGTAACAAGTGAACAACTACCTGATATGAGAAAAAACCACCTACATGATTAACCCTAAGTGAAAAATTAACACTACACTAACATCCCCCCTTAAGTGAAAACTTGAGGAGAATTATTATGCAAAAAATAAATGAAAGATGGGTCCCAACTACAAGGCCATTTTAGGTACCCATTTACAATGCAAGAAAAAATAAATATCTCACAACCAAAGAAAAGGAGAAAAACCCTGTGGGAAAAAACCCCTCTCCAAAAGAGAGAAAAGAAAAACAAGATGCATGGATGGAGGAATCAATAGCACCCCCCAAGGACTACATACATCATGTATATACAATCAATGGCCCCCTCATAAGAGGGAAAGAGAGAGACTATGTATCCCCCCTAGAATGTGTAATTTCCTGCAAAAATGGAAAGTGCCTGAAGAAAAAACATGATCCTGTTGGAAAAAAAGAAACACTGAGAGGGGGGGTGAATCAGTGTTCTGCAAAAATTAAATTTATTATTCTGATCTTTAACCCACTTAAGACATTCAACCAAAAGAAATATGCATGAACATAAAGCAAACAACCACAACACCATAACACAAGGATTTTTACATGGAAACCCTATTAGGGTAAAAACCACAGTGGATGGCCAATCCACAATATGATCTATGTATACTCAAAAGGAAGATTACAATGTGGGAATGCACTTGCATTCAGGTGCATTTCCTAGAGCTCATTGCTCAAAATAGAAAGGCACACCACCTTACAAAGATTTGGATTAGATCCAAAAGAATGAACTGAGAGAGTAGCATCTACAAATGCTTGATTATAGCTTCGATTAGGCTCAGTAGTCAACCTTCTATCCTTCTGACTAATTATGCACTTATGCTCTACTCTGCTCTAACTCACATCACAAAATATTTAATGCACAAGTGAAACTATGCATAATCGCTCAATCACCCTTCTAATATTCACAACACACATCAACACACCTTATTCACACACCAAAATGATATAATTGATCATTTATATATATTCGTGACTAAGAATTTAATTGCAACAAGTTGGCTTCAATAAAACTTAAAAATATTTACAACCGATGACTCAAATCATGAATAATATTCAAACATCCACAATGGTCGGCCACAACTTAGCTCAGACCCAAATCAAAATTCTCAAACACAAAAACATTTGAGTAAACACTCCTTGAATATCTACGACACGTTGTATCAACTGGGTCGGCCACCAAACACTAATGAATAGAAAGATATCCAACCAAATCTCTAGACTTGCACACAACTTGATACGAGGCACTGAGATTTTTGGATAACACAAGACATACGTTGATCAACCTCCCATGAGATCCACAACTCAAAATAACAACAAAAAATTTGTATGTGAATCGATGAACACAAAACGGTCGGATGCTCTTTTCTTCCTTGACTATCTTCAATTTGTCTACCGGTATGAGCAAATGATGACGTGTTGATCCAATCACCAACTAGGGTTTCCATCAATGACAACACCAGAAAACATTTGCAGTGTCTCTTTCCAACAATCTCCCCCTTTGGCATTGATGGCAACACTTAGTGAAAAATGACTAAGTGTCGGATCAGTACCAACATGAATTACACTACCACCTCAAAACTTCAAAAAGAATCTTCAATATCAGCTCAAAAATGCAAGTCCCCCTAAGATGAATATACATTTTTCAC
The DNA here is from genome assembly GCA_007258455.2 of Sequoia sempervirens. Taxonomy (NCBI): domain Eukaryota; kingdom Viridiplantae; phylum Streptophyta; class Pinopsida; order Cupressales; family Cupressaceae; genus Sequoia; species Sequoia sempervirens. The sequence goes on along the minus strand of VDFB02070966.1, from coordinate 18,104 downwards.
TATACAACTCTACCCCTTTGACATCAATGGAAAAACTAGGGAAATCGTAAAAAAAATCAAAATTTCAAATTGTACAAGCATGATCTTGTAACTTACACAAATTTGAAAACATCTGCAAAATATCCCTTCAACACACTTAAATTTGTGTCCCAAACCCTTTTGAGACTCTCTAGAATTGTTATGTGACCACAAACTAAATAAGATTGTGTTTCTGTAGACTCAAGTTTCATTAGGTCACTACCTGCCATAGCATCTTTGGCTTCCTTTAATGCACTCACCATTATTTCAATCTTTGGACCAATTAGTCCTCTGAGCTCACATGCTCTTGCTACAATCCTATCATTTTTCATGCTTCAAGCTCCTTATTTTTTCAAGTAGAGATATTACTTTACCTTCTTGCTTACCAACATCACCAACTAATGGATCAAAAGCATTAGAAATGGTAGCCAATTTTTTTTCAAGATCCTTCACCTTCTTCTCATTGTCTTTAGTAAATTTGGACAAAACTAAACATGACTTATAGGCCTTTCCACCTTCAGGTAGAGAACCTTGAATATTCTTCATACAGGTGGCTAACAAAGTTTTATCATTTGCAATCATTTCTTTCAACCTACTAAATATTTTTCCATCAAACTCCTTCTATACTTTAACCATGGCTGATTTTTCAAGAGACTCGAAATGAGTACTTACAAAATTTATGAGCTTCTTCAGTTCACCAGAAGAGGAACCAGATGGATCCTTAATATGAGTTGGCATAATTTTCTCTAGAACTCCAGATGCAAGACCCAAAAGTTCATTATCCTCAATGTGGGACTTTAGCAATTCTTCTCTGGGTTTTTCTTGGGCCAAAGATACAACTTTCATTTTCTGAATTGGGGACAAGTTGGATAGATCGATCGGGCCTTCAACCAATTTAGGATCAAAATTTTCCTATTGTTCCACCAGAAATTTATTCATTGCCTCGACACTATCTCTTGCTTCCACTGGAATTTCCTTAACTTGAACCTTTTCTTCTTTGACTTTTGGTTCTTCAGTAACTGTTTCTTGATTGCCTTTAGGAGCTTCAACTTCTTCATTTGGCATCTCCTTTCCTTCAGCTAATACAACCTTAGGAGCTTCAGTCTCCATAGGTACTTTTGTATTATCCACATCAGGAGGAATCTAAATATCCTCAATATCTACATTCACCTCCTCATTTACCAAATCAGATACATCTTCAACATTGATCTTGTTCTTTGACATAATGCTTCTAGGATTTTCTTGGTTTCATTAGCAACAACATCAGTTTCACCAATCATAAGTTTGTTCACCCTTGTTTTGATTTTAAATTCCTACTTGGTTTTGTTCAGGAGTGACTTCATCTCCTCAATAGACATTTCCGGACATAAGTTTGCAAGAATTCTCTTTCACATATGCTCTTCTTTTGTCCTATCATTTACTCTTCTCATCTCCAAAACCTCATATAAACTCTTAGGTAAACCAAACATAATTTCAACAAGAAATTTATTGAAAATATTTAGATGTTTTATTGTTGCCTCCTCAAGAATTCTTTTTCCCGATTCATCAAAAATTTCATACCATTTGTAGAGGGGCTTGAGGTTTCCATCCTTGACAACAACATTCTCAACTTCTTCAACTTTCATACCTAGTGTGTCAATTTTTTCCTTCTTCTTTTCCTTTTCTTCTTCATCGAAAGATTTTCTCTTGGTTACCTTTGTAGTTTGAGTGTCGATAGCCTTTATTTCTTTCACACCTTCATCTAACTTAGTCTCATCTTCTAAGATGACTTCAAAGGTTCTCGTGCTCTTGTTCTTCTTCCTCTTACTAGAAGCCTTGTCTTGAGTTTGCACAGGAACTGGCTTGGCTGCAGGAGTGGATAGGGATGGAGAACTCCTTATTGATCTAGTACGGGAAAAGGATGCTACCAGACTAGTAGATTCGGTTCTTGTTGGCTCTTTTCCTACTTCAACTTCATCTCTCATCCTTCTAGCTTCTTTCAATGCTTTTGCAGATATACCCAATCTTTCTGCAATGACTTCCACTTCTTTTCTTACTCTTCTAACAAGCTTAGGCTTCTTCAGTTGTTCATACACCTGCATATCTTTTTCAGCATAGGTTCCAAACCTCTCTTTTGTCGGATCCAAAGGCTTTCTCAACAAATTTTTTGCATACATCTCCAAGATGTTCTCCTCGACTTCATATCCCATAGGCATATTCCATATCGTTATGGGATCAATGGCTTCCATTAGGCATTGATCAATATCTACCATGAAACATATTGTATCTTTGTACTTCTCTACAATTGGAGTAGGAATTTTTCTCTTGCATGCATCATACTCTGAAGATTTTTGAAGTACCCCTAGAGGGTAGTTTTTCTGGTCTAACTATCACCAATTCCATACAATATATCTCTTATTTGAACAGCTACAGGATGATTACTTTGCCAATGAACTTTCCCAACACCTGCAACCTCACTCATGAAATAAAAGAACATACATAGCAGAAAATTACCATATTTAAAAGATTTCTTCTTGTATTTCTTAATCTTACCCAAATTCTCTATCAACTGACTTGTAAGTAACTCACACAAGTCATAATCTGCATTTTCTTTTACCATCTGATAGGCTACATAAATGGTCATATCAGATGTTGAATTATCTTGGTTGGAGTGGTAGACCTTGTAGCCAATGACCATCGATGCAAATTTCACATCCACTTCAACAATATCTTCGATTGTCATCTCCCTTCTATCAAATTTTGCACCTATTGCATCAATAACCATCTGATTCTTTACAAATTTCAAGATTGGTAGTCCACCAGAGGAATTTAGACCTATGACAATGCTTATAGCCTATTTCATAATATTAAAAGGTATATTCAACCACATGAACTCGGCACGAACTCGGCTCAAAATATATCACACCCATTCACTTTCCTCAAATATGGGGAATTTCACAAACTGTGTGAACTTCTTCTCTTCTAGGGTTTTGTATTTTGACTTGACAGTGACGTCCTCTCCAATTATACAGTTGGAATAAAAATTTAGCATTTGTGAGCTCCCTAACTCTTCAATATTAGAATGAATGTAAGCCCTAATGTCTTCAGTATGCAAGATATCGTACGATATAGACAAAATGCACCTACGGGATCGGTCTCAACAGAATTAAAAGGATGCCGCTTGAACTTTGGATGGGGTCTATCCTTGACTTCAACTACCAATGGAGTGGCCATTTTTATAGATTCACAAATTCACAGGTTTTTCCAATAAATACCTTTTCGTCAGATCAGAGTTTGATCGCTGAATCTTCTTCACACTTGAATCTCGCCGCAATTCAGAAAAGTTCATCCCAGAGCTCTCCAAACTTCCAAAATACTAAGTGACAAATGAAGGATAAAAATGACCTTTTATCATTCGCACACCTAACCCTTTTTGTCACAATAAATTCTTTTACCCTAACACATCCAGTTACCCTATTTCCATGCACTATGATAGATAATTCTTTTGCAAATCTCCAATACTATATATTACTTTATCTAATTGGTTGAACAACATCTGAAAAGTATCTATGCACTTACTGGACTTATCCACATTCTGGTGTTAGTTACCGGCAGGGGGTTAAGATATTTTCTTGACAACTCCCCCTAGGCAAAAGGCCTAAACCTAATTCCCAGAGGAATTACCAAAAATAGATTCTGGTGCTGGCACATTTCCTTCAACAAAGGGATTCTTCTTCACCCATTTCTTTTGTATTTTCCTCCTAATCACATCTGTAGTGATTTTACCTTTTCCCTTAACATCTTGCTACGTGTTTTGTTTTACCGAACCTCTTTTGCTCCAACATAATCTAGCAGTGTGGCCAAATTTGTTGTAGTTGTAACACACAACATTTCTCTATCCAGACCTATTGTTCCATTGATTTTCCCTTGATCTGCATTGGTTAGCAATATGCCCAAGTCTATTGCATGCATAACATCTGGCATCTTTATGAAAGTTGTTCATCACATTTTTGCATTCATTTGACTTATGACCAAACTTATTACAATTAAATCATTGACCTGAGAATAATGGTCCACTTGGATTCATCATGCTTCTACACTAAGAAGCCATATGACCAAATTTATTGCAAGTAAAATAGTAATCATTGAATCTTTGATCATTTAGTTGTCTTACCAGATTCCTTCTAGCTCCATTCATTTGATTTCCTTGTCTAAATCTCCCTTGTTTGAATATGTAACTTTCTCCTTCTTTATAGCCAAGACCTCGCTTGTCACCATCAGTCCTCTGACCTTTAATCATTTCATCAAGCTTGGCTGAGCTAGCTTTGAATTTCTCCTTGTACTCATTTGTAGTAGTAAGCTCATTTCTGAGAGCATCAAGTTGTTTTTCAAGAACTTCCTCATTATTTTTAGATTGTTCCAATTCATTGTCCAATTGGCTGCATTCTTCAAATTTTTCTTCCAAGGATTGAGCAAGCTTTTCTTCATTCTTCCTTCTATCTTCAATCTCCTTGGTCATTCTTATCATGATAGATTCCATCTCATGCTTTAAGGAAACATTTTCTTTGGAGAAATTTTCACATTCTTTTGTTTTCTCCTTCAAGGCATGACTCAGTTGTTCATCTTCCATGCTTCTATTCTTTTGCTTAAGTTGATCACATAATTCCTTTCTTTTCTCCCTTGATTCATTGATTTTGTATTTCAATGACTGAATGAATTTATCTACATTCTCAAGACTTTCCTGCAGTTCCCGGTTCTCAGATTTTTACTGGTCAAGATCATCCAAGGCCACCAAAAGTTGTTATTGAAGACTACTTGTATCCATTCAAAACACTTTCCAAGAACTCCCCAAGCTGTTAGACTTCTTTCGAGGAACTAGCTCTGATACCAATTGTTGGAAACAAGCAACACTAAGAGGGGGGGTGAATCAGTGTTCTGCAAAAAATAGATTTATTATTCTGATCTTTAACCCACTTAAAACATTCAACCAAAAGAAATATGCATGAACAGAAAGAAAACAACCACAACACCATAACACAAGGATTTTTACGTGGAAACCCTATTAGGGGAAAACTACAGTGGATGGCCAATCCACAATATGATCTGAGTATACTAAAAAGGAAGATTACAATGTGGGAATGCACTTGCATTCAAGCACACTACCTAGAGCTCACTGCTCAAAATAGAAAGGCACACTGCCTTACAAAGATTTGGATTAGATCCAAAAGAATGAACTGAGAGAGTAGCATCTACAAATGTTTGATTACAGTTTCGGTTAGGCTCAGTAGTCGATCTTCTATCCTTCTGACTGATTCTGCACTTTTGCTCTACTTTGCTCTAACTCGCATCACAAAATCTTTAATGCACAAGTGAAATTGTGCATAATCGCTCAATCACCCTTTTGATATTTTCAACACACATTGACATACCTTATTCACACACAAAAATGATATAATTGATCATTTATATATATATTTGCGACTAAGAATTTAATTGCAACAAGTCAACTTCAATCAAACTTAAAAATATTTACAACCGACGGCTCAAATCATGAATAATATTCAATGCACATCCATAATGGTTGGCCACAATTTAGCTCAGACCCAAATCAAAATTTTCAAACACAAAAACATTTGAGTAAACACTCCTCAAATATCCACGACACATTGTATCAACTGGGTCGGCCACTAAACACTGATGAACAAAAAGGTATCCAACCAGATCTCCAGACTTGCACACAACTTGATACAAGGCACTGAGATTTTTGGATAACATAAGACATACATTGATCAACCTCCCATGAGATCCATAACTCAAAGTAACAACAAAAAATTTGCATGTGAATCGATGAACACAAAACGGTCGGATGCTCTTTTCTTCCTTGACTATCTTCAATTTGTCTGCCGGTATGAGCAAATGATGACGTGCTGATCCAATCACCAACTAGGGTTTCCATCAATGAAAACACCAGAAAACTAGTGTCTCTTGCTAACAGATCCAATGTCAACAAACAACTTGTCTCCCTTTTGGAAGAAACAAAACCAAGTATAAATGCAGGAATGCTTCCCATTTTGGATGGGAATCAGTAAGTGAAATCCAAATGTAGGATGATAATGTCTTTGAAATCTACTCATGTGTCGGAAAGACCTTGGAAGATTATTCCGCGAACCAATCAGGAACATGACCAATCACAATAGAAGGTGACAAACAAGGTACCATTGGAAAATGATTTTGAATATTCTCCAAAGATAGAGATGGAGTGACAAAAGATGTACCATAACTATCATCAAATAGGAAAATTAATCCTTTAAATGTGTCTTCCAAGTCTAAAATGTGAGATTCCATGAACAATGAACTAATGTTTGGAAATACAAATCCCAATCAGGAAGACAATGACAATCTTGTTGCTTAGGAATGATGGAAGTACTTAATGAAGGTGGATCAACTATCTCTGACAAAGAATCAAGAACCTTGAAAGCAACTACAACCTCCTTTGAAGTCTCAAAAACCTCCAAAGGATCACAAGCATGGCTTATCTTCTCTAAAGAATAAAGAGGCACGCCAGTATTGGAAAGAGGATCATTGAGAGCTGGCGGAGTATCATGATCTCCATATGATTCTCAAATGTAAGTCCAAAGAGCATAAGGGCACTCAAAATGAACAAGTGAATCCAAAAGTTCATCATCATTTATATTCTCAAGGATAACTCTAAAAACTTGAAGCCCTATATCCTTTCCAAATCATATACCCACTACGTGTGTCTAGAATAGGAACTTCATTATACAAAGATGGCAATAGATTTTTCTCATTAAGATGAGTGAGAATAAAAGCACTCCATTGCCTAAAGTTCCCTTTCTCCAAAGAAACCATTATAACTAATAATTCTACAAAATTTTCAAAGATAGTTATAAAAACCTTGAAAAAGGAATTATTAAAAAACTTGATTTGGTGCAAAAATTGGTGGGGGGTATTGCTTGATCTCCATGCCAATGTCGAGTAAACTCTAGAGAGCACATTAGAACCAATCACCACATGTGAGAGACATCTTCACAACCTGTGAGACTTTCTCACAAAAACCAAAGGCGAAGAGTTGTATATGAACACACAAGGACTCCCACACCTAGAGAATGTGGAATTATTTATCCCCTTTAAGGAAAAAAAACTTCAAAAAATCTTTGGGCTCACACACTTCAACTATGCAACATTGAAGCCTTAAATATTTAGGGAAAACTTGATAAAGTATAAAGTTTGAAAATGCATGGCCACCTCTGCAAATAATAGTGGAGATAAAATGCAACCTCAATTGGCACCTTCAAACGTGTGGTAATCATTGTTGGGCCATCCATCGAAATTCCAAACCAATCTCTTATTTTGAAACTCAAAGACCTCTACAACCAATCATAGGAATCAACTGCAAGCGCCAAAACAAGAAAGTAAAAAAAAAAAGAGATAAACTGTGGGCCCCTCAAATGCTCACATGGCCTGGTTGAGCAGACTATTATCACAAAAAATTACTAATAATTCACAAAGGATTCAAGGTAAATGGCTTGCAATAAAATAGGTAATCGCTTGCACAAAGGGGTTGACACAGTGTTCCAAGGACAACTAGGCCTCACAAGCACAAAAATGCACCAACAAAAACACCTCCAATTTGCAAATCATAGTAATGAATGTTCTATCTCAATAGCAGTGGCTTCAAATCAATTCGCTAGCAACAAGAAAATGAAGAATAATCATAAATAAGGTAATTTTGAAATTTAACAAATTTAAAATTCCAAAAAAACTTCAACAAATAAATGATCTCAATATTTAACTTGGATGAAACTGTCAATGTCGTAAGAAAGCATAGGTTGAAGGCTTTGATACCATGTTGGTGTCAACCACCTCCTAGGAGCACAACCTAGAAATAAATCTTCATAGACGAGAGAAGAACAATGCTATTTCACCTTAGATGAAAATATATTCAGATGAGATGATAAATTACATAGTATACAATCCTTTTAAAGGAATGGAATATGTGACAAGTGAACAACTACCTGATATAGGAAAAAACCACCTACATGATTAACCCTAAGTGAAAACTTAACATTACACTAATAGTGGCTTGAAGCATGTGGCAACAACTTGAAGCCTGTGGCTTCTAGAGATAATGTAGAATGTTGAAATAGGTTCAGGTTAAGGTTCATGTGGAAGTGCATGAAATCATGTTCATTTAGTAGCAATCTTTCTAGTTTAGGACCTACTTGCAACATGTTTCATGTAATTTGAATTTAAGTCCATCTTATGCCAACTTGGTTATTTGCAGACTCCTAGACAACATGAAGTGATGTTAATGTAATGTGTTCTATATAATCATCATATTTTAGATCTCACTTGACATGGGTCTGGATTTGGATTTGTATGGAAGTGTAATCTTGTGTGAGAAAGTGTAATTCATTGGGATTTACATCTCAATCATTGTGCAACATTAGCAACAGATCATAAGGTGTGTAAGAGAGTGTCTATGGAAAGCTTGGATCTTTTGTAAGTTATGTAATCAACATTTAAGTTTTGCAAGCCTTTTGTAATCCAGTAGGATTGGTGTTCTACTTGGTGAGATGGTGCTCAAATTTTTGTACAGGGGATTGGTGTCTCTAGTAGGTTGGTTCCTACAAATAGATCAAGGTATTGGTGTCTCTGATAGGTTGGTGTGTACTTCATGATTATAACTTACTCATTACTTCTGTGAGCCTAGATTTGGACAGTAGCTCCACAAAGATCTTCTCACTATGGTTTTTCCCATTCCGATTTTCCACAAATATCTATTGTTCATTGTGTGAATGTGTGGTTATGTGATTACTAGATTGTTTTTCATTGATTTGATTCATGTTTCATGTTCATATATACATCTTGAATTAAAGAGTTTTAAATAGATTTGTTCTACCGATTCACCCCCCTCTCAGCAGATTGTGTTCCCTTTAATTAAATGATAGATTTTCATATTTTCTCTACTTCCATGGGTGGAGTAAACATTATTATGAGAGTCTAGTAGCTTATTTCCTTGGGGAGAATTGATATTAAATTATAATATTTATTTATGTTTTTTCACTAAAAGGATCAAACATTTGAACTAAGAGAGTTGTGTAAAGGTGTCCACAAATGGAAATGTCTTAACAAATGAAAAATATTCTTTGAAAAAAGGGAAGATAGGGATGCAGACCAAATATTTTTAGTAGATGTGTAATATTTAGATATTTTTAAATCACCAAATATACAATACGTATAGATATGAAATTAGTATACTTTTTGGGAACATGCCAAAAGGATAGTATCCTAAAGAGATCATGTTATTCAGCCAATACTAGGATACCATACACCATGTGTCACCTCTTTCTTCATGATACAAAATTTTTCTGGAGTAGTGAAATATTACATTCAACATTAGCAAGAGGTACTCTTTAGTATCAAAGATAATAAGGAAATGGAACATAATATAATGAAGTAGAAAGCTAATCAAAATATAATTTCAACCTAGAAAAGGATACTAGAGATTAATTGATGTAGGTAAATTTGTGGCTTCCATCCAACTTACATCATCAAAATTTTAATAAATTTTTGTGTTAATGGTTTTTGATTAATACTATGGAGTATTTTAATGATTTAAATGTCTAAAAATCAGATTGGAATAATTGGAAAATGTTGGCTTGTAATTGCATTGGGAACCATGCCAAAATTGACATTTTAAATTTTAAATTGTCAAAAAGTAGAATGATGGGATTATTTGGATTTATGAAGTTAGAATTTGTATTTAATTTTTCATGATGTTATAGGCAAGAATGGGATGCCCAAGAGGAGTTTGATTGGCAATTTCAAATTGGGGATTGGGTGAATAATTGTGCTAGCTAGTGGAGGCCTCCCTAGCTGGGAGTGGTGCAAACATGCACTAAGAGTTAGGAATTTGCAATTGATGCCATTATTTAATTTTTTTAGAAGGTGGCATGGAGTTGGAGGTTTCTCAGTTGTTGGAGTTGTGGTTGCAAGAGTTTCAATTCTTTTTTTTGTTTGGTTTTGATTTTGAGTTCCAAATTTTGAGCATTGGTGGTTTGGCCATAACTTTCCTGGGAGAAACATTTTTAGACATGAATTTCTAGGTTGGAGACAAAAATCAGTGGCGAATACTTTGGTAAATGTATTTTAGTTGTGTTCTCTTGATTTCTAAAATATAGTTGTAGGTGTAGGAAGGAGAATTGCAAGAAGTTGGAGAAACAAGGAGGCATACATGTAGGTGATGTTGTTGCCTACAAAAACAAATCATTTGATTGTAATTGGTATGTATTTCTCCGTCTCCAAGGCTTCCATTGTAATCCATTTCAGATTAAATGAAATTCATAGAAGTTGTAGGAGCCATTGAGCAATTACAATTTATAGTGTTGTCATTTTTTGTGTTCAAATTATTTTAATTTATCAAATTACTTGTGTGTTTGGAGTTGATGAGAGTTGCAGGAAAATATCTTGCATTAGTGGTATTAGAGCATGTTGTTTCTAGTTTGTAGGAAGAGCACTGGAGAGAGGCAGTTTGCAGCAAGACCTATGAGTGTGGGTGTTGTTAAAATGCCTCCAAAAGTGGCCCCAAGAGGTAGGGGTACAGGTGGAGGTAGAAACCCTCCTAATATGGAAGATTTTAGAGCCCTTAGAAGGAAAGTTGAAACATTGCAGGAAGAGCTACACATAAGAGTTATGCACAAAGAAAGAGATGAGAATGAAGATGAAGCCAAGGATGAGGAACCATTTGTAGAAGAAGTACACGATGCAATTGATCCTAGAGAAGTTAGATTATTGAGATCCATTACCAAGATTGGGAAGAGGCCAAATATGGAGGTTTCAACATTTAGTGGAAGATTGAATCTAGAAGAGTTAATAGATTGGATACATGACATGGAGGAGTTCTTTAAATTTGAGGGGATTGAAGATCCTGACAGGGTAAAGTTTGAAAAAGCTAAATTAAAGGGGAATGCTAGCATTTGGTGGAAAAAAATCTAGCTTGAAAGAGGAAGGAGATATGTGAGGCCCAACAACGTCTATAAATTGTGACATCTTAATAAGTTCAATTATGCTAGTTGGTGAATAAATAGATGAATTAACCCAATCCCATGTGTAATATTTTGATTTTCTTATAAACTAGTTTAAATGATTATTGTGATAAATTCTCTTAAGTAAATGAAAATGGGAAAACTATTAAGAATGAATGTGAGCAGATAATATTTAGATTTTTGAACAATTATCATATAAAGAATACACTTAGATCGATATGAGCTAAGGAATTTTGTGTACCTAACATTGGTTTGAATCTCACTAATAAGTTTCATGTTTCTTGGAAAATAATAATAGTCAAGAACAAAGCGGGACTATTGGAAGATCAGTAAGAAGTTTCCAGAAGTATCAATAGCCAAGCACCATTGAGGTAAATTTAAAGGACGACTCTAATCAATGAGGGGTATACCTAAGGTAGGATAATTTGAGGAAAAAAATCTATAAATTAGATATCAAGTTGCATGATGAATTTTATTAAAGGAGTATCCAAGAGTAAATTTAGTAGTGTAAATAAAGTATTTAATGAAGGTTCGGTTTTCATTATTATTTCATGCATGCTCAAAGTTTTCATCTCTTATAGGGAAAGGAAATGAATATATATGTGTATTATGGTTACTAACTATTGAATTTGATCTGATGGATAGTTTGAATAGGTGTTTATTATATTTCTATCCTAACATGTATTTGGGAAAATACATATGAGAGTAATGTCAAGGGATGTAAATATAATTAGGGTTTTGTCTAAGTTGTAATTGAGTGGAGGGTTTTAATGATTGGTGGCTTAGTGTAGGTATTTTGTTTTGGATCCTTATTGATTATAGTCATGTGGTTAAGAGTGTAAGATCTATTGGGGTTTTCAAATCCTTAGTTAGGTCTTGAATTTCGAATTGGCCTTTAAAGTTGTCCTTTTAGGGTGTTGTATGTTCAATTTTTTTGATATTAGTGCAAAAATAGAACCCTAAGGCCTATACCTATGGGAGGGGGACCTTTTGGACATGTGACATTGTCTTTGGGACATGATTTGACCCTTCAAAATTCCACTTGAAAGGGTGTGACGAATTTGAGTCTTTGGGAGTTGGGAGAAGTGACTTATCACTTCCCCACCACACTCCCCAAAGTTCATTAATGAACTTGGAAAGAGCATCAAAACTCTCACATGTGTGAAGCCACCTTGTAAGGGTTGTTGGGTAGAGTGTCATAGTACATTCCCCATCTCCCCAAAAGTCTCACACATGTGTGAGAATTTGTGGGGATGTGTGTTGAAAGATCAAATGAGAGAGTGACAAGTGTCCCTCTCTCATTCAAGTGAATTCAAGTTGAATTCCTATATACTTGGATGAAGAAGAGAAAATGGATGTTACCCACTTCTCCTCTTGGAGAACTCTAATGGAGATAGTAGAGAATGATCAAGATGGCTTGGTAGAGGAAAGAAGGTTCAAGGAGTTAGCCTCCTCATATAAAGAGATAAGTATTCTCTCCTACTACTATTTCCCTTTGTTATTGGTGGTAAGGATGTGAAATATGGAATGAATCATGGTGGAGAATGGAAGGTAGAGAACTAGATACATTAAGTTTGTGCTATGTTAGTTTTATTTCTTCGTAGAAATGAGAAAAGACTCCATTTATCATCATGGAGCTAAAATAATTCCTTGCTCGGGGGTATGGCTAGAGCCCATGAGGCTCCATGACGCCATTACAGTAGGGTGGAGAGCAAGCCTTAGTAAATTGTGTATGTTATTCAATGTAATATTAAGCATTGTTACAATATTGTAGGTTAGTATTTTGTTGCAAATGAAAGGAGGAAAATGAGAAAACCTTATTCTTTTGTGTGTTGTTCATTGTATTCCTAAATATTGTGTGTAATCTTGAAAGTTTTGTATGTTTTGTTTTTGCAATGAAGGAAGTATGGACTTTTCATGAGTTGTACTGAAATAAATGAGAAGAAAAGAAGGGCCTTCCTTGTTATTTATGTATACTTTTGTATTGCATGAAAGAGGAATATTCATTTGAGTTACAATGAAGGGTAAAATTGATTATTTTCTTTTACATCTAGAAAAGTAAATCTCTTAATATGAGGAGCAAGTAGATAGGAGATAAATTAGCTATGATAGTTGTATTAGGATTCAAAGTTGCAGCAAAATATTTTCATTAAAGTCCATTAAAGGTAGTGAGGAAGTTTATATGCACCAATGTAAATTTTCCCTTGTACTTAAAAATAAGTAACATACATATACATGAAAATGACTATTTAGTATCATCACTTTGAAAGTATGCGAATAAATCACTATATGTATATATCATGAAGTTTAAGTAGGGGACAACTAGAGGAAGATATTCTTATAATAGAGGTAAATGTGAATCTACTTGCCTATTAAAAGATTTTCTGATAATATAATATATACCATTGGACTTATATCCAATTTACTAATATATATATATATATTTGATATGGATATAAATTAAAAAAATAAATAAAAATGATTTACATCTCTACGCCAGTGATATATAAAATATATAAATCCCTGATTATTTAAATGATACACTATAGCCATTATACTACACAGTAAGTATCCATATGATAAATAAATAAATAAAATCCAAGTTTCATAAACGAAAATATATATTATGAATTTTTAATCATTAAAGTTTTCATTTTAATTTTTTAAAATGCAATGCTATGAAGATAATAAATGAGAACGCTTTCTGTCACTGTCACCTGTACAACAACTTAAAGAGGTAATTTCTTGTATAGAATAAAAATTTAAAGTAGCAGGGAAGAAAGTGAAAATAAACAAATGGGTTTTTCCTTGAACACAAAAATGAATGCATAAAATGAACAGGTCTGTAAAACACGATCTAACAAATAAAAATGTATTAAAAATACTATGAATGAAAATAAATTCTTTTGGAGAACAAAATGAAATATTTTTCTCAAGTTTTTGTAAAGGGGTGAATACATCCAATATACAACCACAGTCTGATTAAATATTTCCCTGTTTCTCTCGCAGAGTTGAATCTGCATAATAAAGTAGAACACAAGGATTAATCCTAAAAATATTAGAAGCAAAATGTGTACAAAATTGTAGAATCCATGTCATCTTTGGGATAAGGCTGTAGACCTGCACTTGCTCAATCTAGTCAGAGAACAAGTATATGTAAAACCAGAAGAAAAATAATATAAACCCCAAGAAACATATTTTTATATGTTTACAAATTCAGAAAGATACATGGAGAGAATCTAACAGAGGTTACAAAGATTGTGGCCCTTGCTCAGGGCGGATTCCTTCTGCTCATAGGTGCAGAATCTCCTTCCTCTGCTGCAGACGGCGAGACTGGTATATAAAAAAATAAAGTGAACAAAAAAACAATAAAAAAAAAAAACAAGTTGAGATCTCCATGCTAGACGCCTTGGCACCTTCACTGGCTTGGCGAGCAGCTGAACCTCCTTTGCTCGTTATCATGTGGATGCAGCCCCAAACCAAAACAAAATAGAAGAGAACAAAAAAGATAAAATGAAAAAATACAAACAGCAAAGAAAGTGAGCACAGTTAGGTTTCTTTTGAGCTTTCAACGGATTTGAAAAAGTTGTCAAATTAATTAAGGAGTACCCATCTTCAATGCCTAAATTATAGGTTGAGGTGACTCTTCAAAATGTGTAATTAATGCATTTTTAGTCCATTCGTCAACTCAGCAAGCTGATCCAAAAACAAATAGAAGAAGTGGTGCGTCTTTTTCAAGAAACAAAAAGAAAAGTAAGATAGTTATTATCTTACCACGTAAGTCATTCTTAGCACCTTTTTCTTAATACCTCTCCTTCTTATAAGGAAATTATAATATATAATAATTAAAAGAGAGTAAAATTTAAATGTAATATTTAATTCCAAGTGAAATTATTAAGTAATAGATATTAAAGCTTTTAAATAATGAAATTATTTTGGAAGGAGTTAATACAAAATTTACAATTAATTTGTGAATGAAGATTTTCATATTTATCTAGAATTATATTTTAGTTTTTTTTAAATTGTATAAATTATTTTTACTTAATTTTAACTACAAGCCTAAGGAAGTAATTTTGTAGTCATGTATAATTCAAAAG
Source organism: Sequoia sempervirens (assembly GCA_007258455.2). Lineage (NCBI taxonomy): Eukaryota > Viridiplantae > Streptophyta > Pinopsida > Cupressales > Cupressaceae > Sequoia > Sequoia sempervirens. Next base: position 2,941 of record VDFB02070966.1, on the reverse strand, counting down.
GTGCGTATTTATAACTAATTTCATATTGTAAATTAAAAGTTGATTTTAAACATTAGATCAAAACATGAAATTTAGATATCATTCTTACGAACTTGAATTAATGTGAAATAACTTAAATACCATCATTATAAATTAGTACAAGTTCGATTGCATTATTCATATGCATCTAATGAGTAAATTTGCTATAATAATGATTTTGAGCGAAATAATTTTATACGGGTAAATCTAATTTATGGTATGTATCAAAAAATAATTTAATTAACCATCTAATCACGTATCTAACCTGGTATAAATATCAGGTGGACCGATTTCATTAGCCAAATGAAAAAAATAAATAATTACACCAAAGTAGATAGGGGTTTAAAAGTTGTGTCAAATCCTTTTAGAAATTTAAGGTAAGTTGTTTTAATAATGTGAGATAAATTGAAATAAAGACAAGGTTAAACTTAAGGGTAGTAAAATTTAATTATTAATGTGCATAATTGGAAAAGACTTAGGTGACTTAAAGATATTGTATTTCGAGAAAAGAAAGGTATGAACATTTATTATTCAAAGAGTTCAACTTGGGTAATGTTTAAACCTAGTAGTACAATTAAGTTGTTAAGATCCAATAAGTAAATATTAGTATATGATCCTTAAGGTGGAACTTGTTAATATGTATAGCCACACTGTGTTTGAACTAAACAATTAGATTAAATCAACTTTTGGAGGCCTTAGCCTCCTTGTAGTCCAATGAATGTTTTGCCTTCACTAAATCCAATTGAATCTAAAGGTCGTTTAACAATCCCTTAAGTTAACTTTCGCGTTTGAGTTATGAGGTGATCACGCAGGGGTGTGCATTGTGTATTCTGGATATACATCTCCCACCTCAATCACTAGGAAGAATAATAAACTTAGTTAATGCATATATATATATAAAATGTTGGGTTTTTCTAGCAAAAATTTTAGGCATGACAAGATAAAAATATAAAATTTCTAGATGGGATAGAATGGTGGAGAAGATGAAGAGACAATTCATTCTGGTAGATTATGAGTTGGGGTTGCTCAAAAAATGCAAAATTTAAGACAAGGAATGAGAATTGTGAAGGAATACACAAAAGAATTTCATAAAGTTTTGATAAGAACTAGACATGTTGAAGTGAACAAGGAGAAGGTATCCCATTACATCAATGTGTTAAAGCCAAGTATACTAGAATAGTTAGCATTGGTGAGGATGTAGACCATTGAGGATGCATATCAGTTTACATTGAAGGTAGAAGAAAGATTTCAAATAGAAATATTGAGAGAAAGAAAAGAGGTAGAGGTCATGGTGGAAGGATTGGAGGAATAAATTATGATGGAAATTAAAAAAATCAGAAATTTGAAGGCCAAGGCAAAAACAAAAATCAGAAATCAGAAACTTCTTACCATCCTAGAGAGAAAATTTTCAGAGGTAGAGGAAGATCAGGTAGAGGATTCGAAAGAGGAGGCTTTCAAGGAACCTATTTTTTGATGTGGAGAAGATGGAAATAGAGCATATGAATTCCATAACAATCAAGAAAGGACCAATAGGAGACTTGAAAGCCATGCTAGAGCAGCAAATGTTAATGAAGAATATGCAAAGTAATCATAATCTAAAGAATTTGAAAGAGGAGAAACCTTAATGACTAGGTGAGCCATGTTAAATGAAGATAATGAACCTGTTCAAAGGAATATTTTGTTTAGAACAAGATGAAAATGTAAATGGGAGGTATTTAGTGTGATCATTGATAGTGGAAGTATTGATAATTTTCTTTTTGAAGAGATGGTGATAAAATTACAACTTGAGAGAAGAAGGCATCCGCATCCGTATCAGATTTCTTGGATTCAGAATGATCATAAACTTTTGGTCAATAAGAAAAGTTTGGTAAAGTTTAAGATATGAGATTATTTTGATGAGATTTTGTGTGATATTCTTCCTATGGATGCTTGTCATGGTTTTTTAGGGAGACCTTGGTAGTTCGACAAGAAAGTCATGCATAATGGGTATGCTAGAACACATACTCATTAACAAAGGATGGAGTAAGACATAAGTTGAAGCAATTGAAAGAAGAAATGGGTAAGGTTTGCATAAATGCAAGGATTTATGCATAGTTGATGCTAAGAATTTTTTAGATGGAATGAATCATGAGAACTTTTTTCTTTGATTCCAAAAGCTAACCAAGAAAAAGTGGAAGATGTTCCTATAGAAATTACAGATTTGTTGCATGAATTTTGTGAGATTGTTTTAGATAATGCACTAGAGTGGATCCCACCTGCGAGAAGGATAAGTCACCAGATTGATTTGATATCAGGAGAAATTTTTCCTAAAAAGGAAGCCCACAAATTTTCTCCTACAAAGAGTGAAGATTTGAATAGGCAAGTACAAGAGTTGTTGCAAAAAGGTTTGATTAAAGAGATCCTAAGTCCATGTGTAGTGCTTGTTGTTTTGGCACCAAAAAAAGGTCGAGAATGGAGAATTTGTACAGATTCAAGGGACATAAAGAAGATCACAATCAAATACCTATTTCCATTTCCAAGAATGGATGATATCATGGATTATTTGAGTGGGGTTGAATACTTCACCAAGATTGACTTGAAGGGTGGCTATCATCAATTTTGAATTAGAGAAGGTGATGAGTGGAAGACAACATTCAAGAATAAAGAAGGTTTATATGAATGGTTGGTCATGTATTTTGGACTAAACAATGCACCTAGTACATTTATGAGATTGATGAATGAGGTATTTAAAGAGTTTTTGGGTAGATTTTTTATTTTTTATCTTGATGACATTGATATTTAGTAAGACATTAAAAGAATATTTGATGCAATAAAATTTGTTTTTGAAAAGTTGAGAGAAGAGAAGTTGCTCATTAAATTGAAGAAATATAGCTTTATGAAGAGGGAGTTGGTATACTTGGGATTCATTGTTTCAAGATAAGGA
>VDFB02070965.1:0-13778 GCA_007258455.2 Sequoia sempervirens | reverse complement strand
TCAAATCCACGTGAAGTTGAATTTTTTATTTTTGCAAGAAAGGAGGGAAACTTGCATGGGAAATCGAATAATATTACCAATTTACAACAGGCCAGGGCTTCAAATTTGCAGGAGCTGGTGTACAAGCAAGTGCAGGCCGGAGTGACAGAGGCCATTGTTTCTATTGTTTTTGATAATTATGATTGTAGTTGCGGTCCCATTAGATATGAAGAAAACACTGAGATCACTATAACTCAACAGGTATTTAGCCATTTCATTTTATTTTAGCTCCTTTAATTTCAAAATAATCCTCAAACAATTTGTGATATGTAATGGAATTTTGTCTTATGCTTCCACTGCACCACCACACCATTTCTAGGGTTTATTGCTTGCCCTTTTGCGGTGATGCAGGAATAGCTTGGAGTGCCCTTATTGTGAGTATGGTGATACTTCATTATCTTATGTGTTTACATTCCCAACCTCGCCACCTTTTATCTCCTTCCATTTCTTCGATGCAAGCATTCATCTCTTTTATCTTTTGTTCCAACTGAAAATCATTATCATTATCTTCAAACAACGAAAGCACATCAGAACGCTCCTTGTTATCATATGTTCTATGTTGAGGGTGGGAAAGACTTTAGGCCTCAGTACTTTATCTTTGTTAAAGAAAAGATAATTTCCTAGACTTCTTCTTTAGTTGTTGTTCTCATTAGGTTGTTTTCTAGTTCATTAATGAGTTTTGGGATTCTTCATGGTATCTTAGTCATCACATAAACTATTCTTGAATCTTGTCTCTTTTGCAAATTTCTTCCTGAGAAGTTCATACCCTCATCCAAAGCTCCAATTCACACACAAGCTAGAAGGATGCTTTCAAAGGTTGAGGAGTTGGGCTTTACACCCACTGGTTGCATTTTCTTAAAATTTTCTAAGGACTTTTCAGAAAAACCCATTTTGAACATATCCTTTAATCACATCATTCCATGATATTACATTTCTTTGAGGCATTTTTTGAAACAATTTGCTTGTCTTGTCTATGCTTCCACATTTTCATGTATGTCTAGTAGGGCACTTGTAACTACAACATATGAAAACAAATCCCTGTTGTTATGCTTTGATAGATGTCCCTTCATTATTACTGGATACCTAATGTAGTGCACATTATTATAGTGCAAGCCTATTTTTTAGATTGTTTCATTTAGCATCACCAATATTCTCCACAAGAACATTGTCCCTGTTTAAAATGATGGAAATGGTTCACATCTCTCAAAACAATTTCTCTTGCAACAACTTGGAGATGAATTTAGATGTAATGTGAAAATCAGAACATACTTGAAGGTTCTTAACAACTCTAATAGTTGTACCAGGGGCCATTTTAACAAACCAAATGCAATTGCTAACTTTTCACCATGGTGGCAGATAAATGATTCTTTTTTCTTCTATTCCATAGCATTAAGTAAAAGTCTTGAATATGGAAATACCCTGCTGCCTTCATATGCCGAGCCAATTTCTCCAATTTTGCATAGCTCTCCCATGTTTGTGGATGTGATATGTCTCCTACACAAAAAATAATGTACCATTTTATGCACTTCAATCCAACTACATGCAGGTATCTTTTTAATTCATCTATCTTTCATCAATCTCCTTACTATTTGAACCTCACCACACTACCATTTCCTGACAAATATTTTAGGAGAACATAAGTTGCAACATTTTTAGGATCCAACTAAAAGAGCAGTGTTGCTGGAATACTCAACCTATATTCATATATAATCCACAGGCACCAAAGGTTTAACTAACATCTTAGCAATAATTTTTAGGGTGTCCTCAAGATAGCCAACACGGGCACGAAGGTCAACCATGCACACCTAATGATCAACTATATATGTAATGCAATAAGGGTTACTAACATGTGAAGTATGTGCAACCCTCATCCACTAAACCTACATGACTGCATGCATTTAGAACACAAGAAAAGCTTACAATGTCGATGTTCTAGAGTGCTTCATTAATTCAAATATTTTGAGAGATTCCTTGCAACGTTCCATTTGGTGCACATTCTCAAGAAACATATCATTTCATTCATGGGATGACATCTCTTTGAGGCATTATGTCAAACAATCTATTTTGTAATCGCATTTTGGTGTCAAATCATTGGTAATTATGGTTATTAGTTTCATTGTATTCAAATTATGAATTTGTGGAAATTATATATAGTAAATAGATTGATTCCTATTTGATGATGAAATTCATTCTCTTATAAATTAATTGGAAATATCTCACCTGAAATATCTAGAAGGATTATTTTAATTAAAGAGGATTTTGTGGTTATTTTTGTAACAATGATTAACAACAATGACTTTACAATGCATCTAGCTTGCTATTTTCATTCAAGATAAGTCATCAAAGTAAAGCACATACCAAGAAGATGGTACTCTACTTCAAACCCTCAACCTCACTTAGTTTAGTCTGCTTACATGGGGATATTAAGGAAGTTGCTAAACAATTAATATATATCATTTGTTGTTTGTGAAGGAGAATCCTGTGAGATCCAATATGGTAGTGGATCAATATCCAGTTTCTTAAGTAAAGATGCTGCCATAGTTGGGAAACTTGTTGTGAAACATCATGTTAGTAATTTTTGGATGTTAAGGCTTCCCAATTGGATATCAAAGATCTTTTCTCATCAACTTAATTTGGAATTTATGTACAAATGGATTCTTTCATGGTGCAGGTCTTTATTGAGACAACACATGAACCGAGGTTGACATTTTTGTTGTCTAAGTTTGATGGCATTCTTGGGCTTGGTTTCTAGAAATTTTTTGTTGATATGTTGTTCTAGTCTGGTTAGTGTTGATAGCCTTCTTTCTATAATGTCAACTTCTTGATTGGATGCAATCTCCTAGGTTCTCCCATAAAAAGCATGCACAAAATTTAGTTCTAATTGTCTTTGACATGAGGGCTTTGTTGGCCCCATGATTGTCGTTGCACGTTATCAACCTATAATGTTCGAAAACTACTCTCGAGTTAACGGATCCATGAGAGGTGGTTAAGCCATGTCACGAATCTCAAGGGGAGTGTTGACCATCTGCCAACAATCCACCCCTTAGCATTACCCAAGGGGATTCAAACCCAACACCTTTGGCTCTGATACCAATTGTTGGCCCCATGGTTGTTGTTGCACCAAAAGGTCAACCTTTTAATGCCTGATACAACCACCAAAGTTAATGGATCCATGGGAGGTGGTTAGTCCATGTCATGAATCCCAAGGATGCTAAATCCATTTGCCAACAAGATTTCATATTGCCTAAGCTAATCTTTCTTGGTAAAGAAATTGTAGCAAGTTTTTAGCACTTCAATAAGTGAATTGAGATCATCAATCTTTTCCTTTTGGTGGGCCTCTTATGGGACATAGAGGAAATATGGTAAGTTTTTAAACTGAAGAAAAACTCATGGAACAATCCCTAGACTCCCTATTGATGTTAAATTTTAATTTGCATGAAGTGAATTTCTATAAAGAAAAAACTACTATTAGATCAATTTAATATACACTTTGATAAGGCAATATTTTTACAACCTTGTTCATTTTCTTTCTTTCAGACAAGTACAACATGGTAAACCAAAACCTTTTCCAAGAACTGGTCTTCTCTTTTTGGATGAACAGGAATGCAAATGAAGAAGGAGAGATAGTATTTGGAGGTGTCAATAGTAAACACTTCAAGGGTAAACATACATTTGTTCCTATTACAAAACAAGGTTACTAGTAGGTAGATTATAGAATGAATTTGTGCCCATGCTCTGTTTTAAGAAAGGTTGCATTGGCATCAAATTATGTCTTTGTCACTAAACACTGAAAAATTGCTTTCAAATCAGACAATCATTCCACTTGAAAAACTCCTTGTTACTGCTCACAAAAGCTGCCAATAAAAGTGGTTCATTGGCTCATCCTAGAATCACTTAATGGACTTCTATCATTTGTATCATTTCAAAATATGATTCCACACCTAGGGCATAAAACATGAGCACAACTGGAATTGTAATCAATGAAAAATTAACAGTAATCACTTCTCTTCCAACAAACCATTTGTCATCTTTGTGTATGAACTTCATTTAACAGTCACCAACTGTCCTCCTCACTTTTACCTTGACTTGGAGTGTCCAATGCATCTTTGAAACTCTGCCTCTCAACCCCTTTCATTTGATGCTTCCTTCATTATGATCACTGCTTGACAGGATACTCACAGTCTCTTAAACCTATTGTTTATTTAAGGCTCCATGACTGTCCATTTACAATCAACTACCTTTGGACTTTGCAAGTTCTCTACCTCCTCCAATCACAGTGAAAATAATGGAAAAAATACCATTACTCATACACTACCACTAGGCACTTTGAAAGATAGCCCTACCTTTATGACAACTCATTGCTATTGACCACTTCTGACAACTTTGACAACTTTGACAACTTCCTTCAAACTCTGCAACTTTGTCTTCAAAGGATCTTCAAGCTCAAAACAACAAGATCTACAACACACATGTAGAGGAGAGAAAAATGTTGTTTTGTTAGTGGATAGGGTTTTTCCTTGGTCAAACCCTGTTTTGGTAATCAAACCTTAATGAGAAATGAAACATGAATGAAATGAAACATGAAATATAAGATGAAACAATAGAACCTTGTAAATGAAAATTTGTAGACCTACAAATAAGCATGAAGTGGCCTCAATGGATGTAGATTTTGATCATGATTCTTGATGAAAGATAATGCCTTTGAATACTTGAATTGATCTTGAACAATACATCACAACATTAGCTCAAAACCACATGCATGGTGCATCAAGCCTTTGACATGATAATGGATCTTTTTTTCTGCAATAATCTTCTACAAATCTTCCCTTGAATGCTCTTGAATACTCTATAATACTCTTGTGAAGTCTTAGGATGCTAGACTCAAAATTGCTAGGTCTTGTTAGGTGAAATTATGTGAAATAACCTTGTATTTATACTTTTTTATGCCAAATTTCCTGACATTACAACACTACAAACCGACATCAGATCTAGGATAATAAAATCCTACCAAGAAGTTGATTCAAAATAGGTCCTAGTTAAAGCAGGACTCATACACCAGTTGAGGCGTATGAGTTCTAGTGGTTAAAACTCGAGACATATTTCTAGGAGTGTCTTATTTGATGTGAAATTTGAAACCAAGTCCCAAGACCTAGGTGGGACTCATACAGCCAAGGTGGCGTCTGAGTCCTAGATCACCAGACTGGAACACGACCCAAAAAATTGAATTATGATTGGTTATTTGACAAATGTCAGGATTATCCTTCAAAAAATGCATTTAATAAGGCTTGTGGATGTAAAATAGGACCAATTAAGGAATAAATAATCCCAATTAATTAATAAAGCCCTAGATTAGTGTTAAAGTGTAATGATACACTTTACAACACCCTAAATAAGGCACAATTAGTTCCATTTAGTTTAAAAGGGCCCTAAACCTAATGTGAATGTGTAAAACACATTACAACACTAAATCAAGGAAACATTAGGCTCAATTTAATATTAATTATTCCTAAATTAAGTGTGAAAAAGGGATACTTTTTCCTACACTACAAATAGGCTTTAGAAATAGTTAAAATGCCCTTTCTAATGTTTTGAAACATTATAAAAGCCTTCTTGACCTTGAAATTGACTTTTGATATTATCATTTGAAGTATGATAATATTTAAATGGAGACTTGGCAAAGAAAGCAAGGCTTTTATATCTCTTTTTCCCTTTTTGATAAAATTTTGGAAGTGGAAGCCTTGTAAAACCTAGGAGAGAGGACCTATTGACCATATAATGCACTATTTTAACTTGGAAGGTAAAAATAGGTAACAAGTAGGATATCCCAAATCTTCAAAGGGAAAAGTGAGCACAAAGAGAGTGTTCTTTGAGTGAGAAAGATCCAAGGCAGTGGAACTAAGATTATATTTCACAGTTTCAAAGCATAACTATGATGCAAAGTCAAGTGTGTGATTTTAGGTTCTAGACAATACTACACATGGGGCATCTTGTGTCTATCCATGAAGAAGTAGTGAAGTTCAAACCCTTAGGGCTTCATGGGCATATTGATGACTCTATGCATGATCTTTTGTATCAAGAAAATAACTGTCAAAGCATAAAGGATAGAGGAACTTTGGAATAGGATATGGACATCCATCAAAGCATAAATGATAGAGGAAATTTTTCATATGTTGTAGTTGCAACTGCCCTGGTAGACATGTATGCAAAATGTGGAAGCACAAACAAGGCACATGAAGTGCTTGACAAGGTGCCTCAAAGAGATGTGGTCTCATGGACTACAATTATTGCAGGATATCCACAAAATGGATTTGTTAAAAAGGCTTTAGAAATTTCCAAGCAAATGCAATTGTTAGGTTTAAAGCCAAATTTCGCAACCTTTGCTAGCATCCTCCTTGCCCATGCCAAAATCAAAATATGTGACATGTCGAGCATAAGAATTTCAATATAAGCTTGCACTATGAAATCTCCATGAATTACCATTTGAGCTCATCCTATTTAACTTCAATTTGGTTTAAATGATAATATTGACTTGTTTCCCCTAAATTTGACTCGGAATGGGCCTAGCAACTGCTGCAACAAAGGCCATTTACCCTTCCAATCAACTCCTCAACCAAAAACAAGTTGCTAATGTGGTCAAATTTCAAATTGTTAATTATTGATTTCAACTGGTAAATAATAATTTACCATAGTTCTCACAAAATGCCTCACCGACAATCTAGACCACATAAATGTAATTTTTTATGCTTTGATTTGTGATATAACGTGTTTTGTAGGGCTAGAAATTCTCGGTGTTTGTTTACGTCAGAAGTGATATGAATTTTTTTGTTTACTATTTAGTTTGTGCATAACGATATGATCTTGTTGTTGGTCAGGTTGTTGAAAAAAAAATCTTACAGGGCTAGACACCGTATTTGTTTGCATAGCATTGGGTGATAATAAGGTTTGCTATAGTTTTGACTCTTCTTGATTGAAGATTACATTTTGTATATCTATAATTTTGTGCTATTGTCATTCCAAGCACACAAGTGAAATGTTCTTCTAAATAAGGCCACACCAGTTATTCTTTGTATAGGGATTCAATTAATTGTATCACTTGTGCTTAGATTTTTAGTTTATATTATGGATTGCTAATTTCTTGCAAGTGGTTAATTACATAGGTTCATCTCATGTACTGTGCAATACATTTAAAAAAGTCTGGCGCGATTGTTCCATGAATTGAACTAGTGGAAATAGGGCCTTCAATGGTCCTGGTTCATAGACAACATCGACTTCCAAATGATGATCTTAGGAAAGAGGCCATGAAATATACTATTTTGAAGCCCAACAAGAAGGTAAGGGTCTCTTGTTTTCCTTTTTTTGAGTTTTATTTACATTCTTTCAAGAAAATCCTTTGTAAATGTGATTTGTGAATGCTTTGGTATTTATTTTTAGGTGAAGAATGGCAATGGTGATCTGTTAGTTGGAAAAGTAGGAAATATTTATGTTACAAAATGGAAGATCCATGGCTCTTGAAAGCCATATATGCTAGTATAGCAAGCTTGTATTTGACAAAATTACTTTCCTTTTTAAGCACGAGAACTATCAATTTTAGTTCCTATATGCTCTCCCATGCTTGGGATGAGATATAGGACCCTTAGGCTTCATTTTTCAAGTAGTTATTTCATGTTTTGGAGTTGTATATGCAAAAAATAGAGCATTATAACCCATTTTTCTCAATCACAACACTAAGAAACACACTTTGTAACACATTTTTCAAAGCAAAGACACATATTTAAGTCATGTATCTGCTGTAAGAACACATTTTCTCAATAAAATTTTAGTATTTTACTTTCTTAATAACTGTTTCATTATGTGCAAATGAATGATTGATTATGTTTTTCTATGTTTTATGTTTAAACCTCAAAAGCATTTTCTCATTTCTAGCACTTTTATGCAAAAAATTAGTGAACAAAAATAATTAAATAAACTACCCATTGATAGAAATTAGTGAATAAATATGATTAAAAATATGACTAAATATACCACCAGTTGACATAAATAAGTGAATAAATATACTACCAATTGATAGAAATCAATGAATAAATATGACTAAATCAATGACTAAAAATGTACTACCAAATTGATCAATCAAAACAACCAATAAATGACTAAAAATGGTTTGTCATAAATTTGGTCGCATTATAAATGATCGGAAATAAACTACTAATGGTCATGTGACCAAGCTCGATGAATAAATATGACCAAATATATGACTAAATCAATGACTAAATCAATGACTAAATTAATGACTAAATATACTACCAAATTGATCAATCAAAATGACCAAATAAATGACTAAAAATGGTTTAGTCATAAATTTGGTCGCGTTATAAATGACCGACAATAAACTACTAATGGTCACATGAACAAGTTTAGTCATTTATATGCAATTTTTAGTAGTTTTTTTAGTCATTTATTGTTGTTTTTCTACTAGTGATAAGACAAATAGAATCCATCTTGGCAATAGGAGCAAAGGTCTTCAAATAGTCAATTCCTTCAACCTAAGAAAACCCCTTTGCAACAAGACGAGCCTTGTACTTGTCAATGGAACCATTTGTTACATATTTGGTACGATACACCCACTTGCACCAAACCAATTTTCTTCCCTTAGGATGAGGTACAAGATCCCAAGTATGATTATTCATCAAAGAAGAATACTGATCAGCCATAACACTATCCCACTTAGGAATACTTGAAGCATCTGAAAACTTCTGAGGATCATCCAAAATGGCATGACTCAAAAGACTAATTCCTTAAGTCTGAGAACGAGTGCAGAAAGTGTCTGTGGGATCACCAACAAGAGGACCAACCTCATCAAGAGTAGCACAAGCCCATCGTGGCCTAGTGGGTGGATTAGGAGGAGGTGGATCAAGACCATCATCAAAATCTTCCTCAAGAAGCAAAAAATCCTCAATTGAAGAAAATTGAGTAGGTTGTGATGAAGTCAAAGGAGGATCTATTTGTGTGAAAGACTTTGCAAGCTAAAGATCACGATGAAACTGAACCTCTCGTGTTTTAGGATCAAACAATTTGTATGCCTTCACATCCTCACAATAGCCAACAAAAATGAACCGCTAACTCTTATTCTCCATTGATTTATGTCGACCATCTAGAAAGAATGCCCAAGCCTCACTACCGAATACTCCAAAGAAGGATACATTTGGCTTGTGATGAGACCAAGCCTCCTCGAGAGTCATATTTTGCATTGCCTTGTGAGGCATATGGTTCTAAATGTAGTTGGCACAATTGATAGCTTCAGCCCAAAATGCTGGAGCCATAGACTAAGAATGAATCATACAATTAGCTATCTTTGGTAGAGTCATGTTCTTCCTCTTTGCCATTCCATTCTGTTGAGGAGTGTAAGGAACTGTGTGTTGATGAAGAATACCATGGTCATTGCAAAAATATTGAAATGCTCAATTGACATACTCCCCCACAATATCTATGTGTATTCGTCGAAGAGAAAAACCTGATTGCTTCTTTACAAATGTTTTGAAAGTCTTGAAGATGGTGAGAACCTTACTCTTGAGCTTCAAAAAGTAGACCCATGTGCATCAAGAAAAAACATCAATGAAAGTAAGCACATACTTAGTCCCTAGAAAAGGAATTGGGAATGACATGAGATCACTATGGACCAACTCACAAGGTGTGGTTGCACGTGTAGCTTGACCCTTCAGAAAATGATATTGATGCTGTTTGCCAAGAAAACAACCTTGACAAACACCATCTGTGCAAGAGATCTTTGGAAGACCAACCACTAAGTTATGTTTGTGCATCTGTTGAAGATATCTATAGTTCAAGTGCCCAAATCTTTCATGCCAAAGTTTTCTCATTGAATCAACATGAGTAATAAAACATGAACCCATGAAAGACTCAAATCCATCAAACTAATACAAATGGTTCTCATGATCAACTATCCCTATAGCAATAACCTTCTCCGGATCCTATAACTATCTAATGGTCACATTTTGTGGAGTAAACAGTCTTTCCATCTCCAAAATGAAAAATTTGATATATGGAAAGTAGATTCGTTGAAATATTAGGAACACGAAGAATATCCTCAATGCACCCATCTAGCATATGAATAGAGCCTATCCCAAAAATTGGAATTTGTTGAGAGTTCCCAACTGTAATATGAGAAGTAGAAGTATGAGAAATGGAATCAAGAAGATCATGTGAATTGGTCATGTGATGTGAAGTACCTAGATAAAAAAATCCAACTATCAGAGGATGAATGAATGACACATGTTGAAATAGCTTTCCCTTTTCCAATGGAAGAAGACTTAGGCACTTAAATAATATGTTTCCACATAGCTTCCTCCAAGGCTTCTAGTCTCTTGAAACAATGAGACTAGTTGAAGTTGATGATTGAACTCCACAACACCCACAAATCACCTGTAAACAATTATCCTATCACAAAAGAAAGATCAAAGCAATTGATTTTCTATGCAACCAAGAGAGAAAATATTGAATCCAGAAGAGCACTAATATGTGCAATGTATTAACCTGAATGGTTATGAATTGAATTATTACAATGAATGTGCAAACTTTATAAAATTATGCAAAAAAAAACCCTAGATGAGGATTTGAATAGATAACTTGACAAGTGTTCTAATCTCATGCAATGAGACTTGACCTATATTTAGTTCAAACTAATAATAAGAAAAGCACTCCTAAGTTTAGCTTAAGTGAACTAAAGTAATAAGGGACTTAATAATTAATTAATGAATAATTAATTATCAAGCGATGTCCTAATTACTCCAACAGACTCATCATGCCCAATTTTTTCACAAAAGAACAAGGATCTCCTTTCTTTTTCTTGGACTTGGAAGAAGAATCTCCAGAGGTAGAAGAAGAAGGAGGTGGATTGGACTTTTGATTGCTCTTTTGCTTCGGTTTGGAGGGAGACTCACTACGTGAAGATGATTTTGTCTTGGGATTCTTCTTATTCTTTCCTTTAACCTTGGAAGATTGATCCATTAGAGCTTGATTCTGTGAACTAGGCAGTGCATCCAACTGAACCAACTTGGCTTGCTCCTTAGTAAAACGCTCACAAAACAACTCAAAAAGAGGAATTTTATAATCTTTCCCCATTGCATCTATAGTAGAATAGAAAGTAGAAGAGAACACTTGATAAGAGCCTCTTAACTTAGACAAAATCAAGAAGATACATTCATCATCAAATTTATCATGCCCACATCCTTTTAATTGTGACAAAATCAGTTTGAATTGTGTAAGAAAATCTTGAATAAAAGGAAATGCATCTGAAGAGAGTGATTGTAGATCTGCTTGAAGCTGCAAGATTATGAAATGATTGACTTTACCATATAATTCTTCAAGTTTGTCCCAAACATTCTTAGGTGTTTTACACTCCACAATATAAAGCAACAAATTATCAAATACATGCAAGTCGATGAGCCCTTTTGCTTCATCCATTTTACATTATGGGTAAATTTTTTATTTTCCCTTGTGAAATCAGGTTGTTGTGCATCTAACATTAACCATAAACCCTTAGATTGTAATAATTGAGTCATTTTTAGCTACCATGTATGATAATTATGTGGAGTGAGTGGTTCAATTTTTCTTAGATCTGCCATGTTGGACAAAAGAACACCAAGAGAAAGAAGAATATGTGGCACTTAAATTGTGCCTTTCACCCCCAGAATGTGTTAAAACTGAATTTGCAATCCCCCTAGCAAATTACAATGAAGAAATTTTGCAATTTGTACAAGTGACAAGCTCAAATCAACTGTTTATAACACAATTATTTTTACAATTTTTGAAAAAATGGCATGCCAAAACTGAAAATAGAGGTTACAAATAGATTCCTTGCAATTTTCTAAGCAATTTCAAAAAAAAATTCCAAATTTTGACTTCATATGCAAAAGTTATGTCAGTTACAAGTAATAAATTCACATGTACCTTTGGGCTGGAAAAAATGGCAAAATCTGCAAAATTCACCTACACCACTACGAATTTTGTCGAACCACCTTTCTGACGATATCTTGTTTGCAAAAATCCAATACCCTGATGAAAAGTTATGCAAAATTGAAAAAAAGACCTATTTTAAGCACTTGGTAAGCTAATTGGGTGCAAAAGTTTAGCCCCCGGGGGCTAGTAGGCAATCACCAATGTTACCTCTGGTAGAGTAGGTAGAAAAAAACTGTGGTTTTGAAAAATAGTTGACATTTGAAGGATGGACGACAGTTTTAAAACCACTAACGGTTTGAAGCAGTTTAAAAAGTCGTACTGTTGCGGTTTAAAACCGCAAACCCTTAGGCCACAGGGGGGTTATTAACCCCAACACAACAAATGGTTTTATTAAGAGTTGTGTTAGCGCTTAATGCAAGCGCTATTAGCACTTTTTTTTAATTTTTAAAAAATAAATGTCAAAAATGATTTTTTTTTCTGAATTTTTTTAATTAAAAAATATTTGTTGTCCTTGCACAAGTTGGGGCCATACGACCTTTTAGCTAAATTTTTTTGCCATGAAAATAACTTTTTCCAAATATAGGAAAATTATATATCAAAATTCATGGAATCGGCCTCCCAGACGCAATGGTAGGGTTTTTTTTTTTTTAATAAAAAATGCTCCTATAAAAAGCTATTTTTTAGATTTAAGCTTCAAATTGTTAGTGTAGATTTTTTATTTTCCTTATATTAGGGAATATTTATTTTTCCTACACACATTATTAAGCTTGATTAGGTTATATTATAATGGTTAGGATGAGGACATGTGGCATAAATCCATCATTCACATGTGTCACTCACACCCACCTTTGGGTATTTGAGTCTCACACCCTCTTTTGGATTCTTATGCCACCTCTCATAACCATTTCTTGTCTTTACCTAAGTAGGCATAACCATGTAATCTGGCATTTACCGAGTAGGTAAAAATCTCACCTATTATGGGCACTTGGGAGTTATTATTCCTTGAAATTATCTGCCATTATTTTGCTATATAAGTAGCACTCACCCCTCTCCTTGGCTAGTAGTAATATGGACTACTAGTTCAATGCTAAGGGAGTGTTGAGTTTATCCATCTCTTTTTTTGCTTTCCTTCAATCATTCTGATCTTGGGTGGTTTCACAACCAAATCTAACATGGTATCAGAGTTGGTTGTGAGTTGTGGGTTAGTAGTTTTCTCAATCCATTCTTGAAAGCAAAGTATTCTCTTCTCTTGCATCTGATGATGACGTGGATAATCAGAAACACTTGATAGAGATCTCAGTTTCTGGGGGGGTTTCCTTTCTATTTCATTTCATTGTAGGCATTTTGGAGCTTCCTAGAGATGTTCTGAGCTCACCATTGAATTCAGAGTAGCTGAAAAAGTTAGATTAGGCTTTTGTTTCGTCCAAATTGGACATCGGGTGCGAGATCTGTGAAGGGTTGAAGAAAGAGGTTTCCCAAGATGTTCCAGAAGGTAGCCACTGAATTGATGCATTTTCAGCCCAAACGAACCTCACTATCGTGCTCAAAAGGTGTTAAAACTCAAAGATTGACTACCAAATCGTCAATTTTGGTGAAAGTCATTTTCGGGGCAAATTTTTTTTGCAGGTGAGTCATATGGCCCACCTGTACAAAGTACGGTACATATTTTTTTATTTTTTTGCATCATCAAAAAAATTATTATTTCAAAAAATTGAGGAAATTTTTTTTATTGAAAAGCAAAATAAAAATCAAATTGAAAAAGCAAAAAA
>VDFB02070963.1:0-29652 GCA_007258455.2 Sequoia sempervirens | reverse complement strand
CATCATGTGGCAAAAAATTCAAACATAATTTCAACCATGGAAAAATTAGGGGTTGAGGTGTTCGTGGGCATAGTCACCTCCATTAGTCACTAGTCCTAATCCTGCTAATGAACAAGTAAACCAACCTAAGTTTCCAACACAACCTATTGTAAATCCAAAAAATAATCATACTGATTCAAATCCTCCTACTTTGAATGTGATAGATTCCAATGATATTCAATTAAGGAACTACAATGTCCCATCCATACCAAATGCTAAAGATCAAGAGGGTGAGAAAGAGAAAAAAGAGTATTCAAAGGAAAACTAAAACTCTAATTATGTACAAAAGTTTAAGAAAGCACCTTATCCTGAGCATTTGAAAATAGAACAAGTAGCTTCTGATAGCTCCCAACCAAATTATATGAATGTGGTAGATTCTCAACTTCTTCATGAATTTAAAAAGATCAATATTGAGATACCATTATTACAAGCCATTAAAGACATTCCATAAATAAATTAGTTGGTTAAGTCTCTTTGTATGAAAAAATCAGGTAGGAAGAAGAAATTTCCTCCTACAATACAAATAGGGACTAAACTCACTGATTTTTTGTCAAGAAGATTACTACCTAAAAAATATAATGATCCTAGTAGTCCTATGATAACTTTGAGTATTGGAGGAATTGAGATAACCAACATAATAATCAATTTAGGAGAAACTATCAATGTCATCACATCAAACACTGTTGAAATGTTGGGTATGACAAGTGTTCAACCCACAACTGTTTTACAATTGGCAGATCAATCTATTGCTAAATGTGAAAATTTTATTGAAGAAATCATGGTTACTATTGATACATGGGATTATCCAGTTGAATTTCTAGTTCTTAAAGCTAGAAAGAAGAATTCTAGTTATCCAATTATCTTGGGCAAACCATGGTTGGCTACTACAGCAACATTGATAGATTGCAGATCAGGAAGTATGATCATTTCTAATGGTCAGAAATAGAAGGAATTGTCACTTTTTCCTCCATCCCAACCATCATTTCAACCTAATAATCAACCTTGGGTCAATGAGGATATAGAGTCAGAAGGATATGGCATTGTAGAATTGGCTATGGTTACTTTGGTAGAACATGTCAAGGAATATGAAGAAAAAATCTTAATTCTGAAAAAGATCAGTCAAGTAAAAAGGAAGACGAATTATCAAGTAATGTTACATCAGAAAAAATCACACATATTTCCCTTAAACACACTTTTTGGAGATCCACTTTATTCTAAGAATAATACCAAAGAAATAACAGCAGTAGGGGATAAGCCTCTTTCCATTAATTCATCCTTATCTTCTTCACAAGAAAAGGAATTGAAGAAAATATTGGAAAATCATATTGAAGAATTTGCTTGGGAATATAAAGACATGAGAGGAATTCACCCTTCTATTTGTACTCATCATATTTATACTAAAGATGTTAAACTAGTAAGGAAAGGTCAAAGAAGGATCAATCCTGCTCTTCGAGATATTGTAAAATAAGAGATAGAAAAAATACTGAAAGTACGGTTTATTTATCCAATATCTGATAGTTAATGGGTTTCACCATTGGTTATCGTTCCCAAGAAAAATGGTAAATGGTGTGTATGTATGGACTACAAAGAATTAAACAAAGCCACTAAAAAAGATCAGTTTCCTTTGCCATTTATTGATCAAGTACTTGATAACCTAGCTGGCAGTAGTTATTTCTCTTTCCTAGATGGATTTAGTGGTTATAATAATATCCAAGTGGCTCCTAAAGACCAAGATAAGACTAAATTTACATTTCCTTGGGGAATGTATGATTATATTGTTCTACCATTTGGATTGTGTAATGCACCAACCACTTTTCAGAGAGCTATCCTAGCATTTTTTGTGGATTTAACTACCTCATGTGTAGAAGTTTATACGGATGATTTTACAATACATGCACAAAAATTTGAAGAAGCACTTGAAAGTTTGAATAATTTTTTGCAAAGATGTAAGGATCTTAGGTTATCTTTGAATGATGAAAATATTTACCTCATGATGACAAAAGGGATTGTTCTAGGACAACACATTTCAAAAGAGGGGATAAAATTTGACCCCAAGAAAGTAGAAATCATTTAAAAGATTGAGGTCACTAAAATCAAACTGAAGTCCATAGTTTTCATGGGTATGCTGGTTACTACAAAAGATTCATTGAAAGGTTTAGTAAAAATTTTGAACCTTTGTTTACATTGCTCAAGAAGGATGTGGAGTTTTTATGGACAAGTGATTGTCAAAAACATTTTGAAACAATTAAACATGCTTTAACTACTTATCCAATTATCAAAGGACCCATTTGGGGAGTTCCATTTCATATACGTGTCGATGCGTCCAATTTTTCTATTGGTGCAGTCTTGGGATAGAAAGATGAGAATGAACAATGCATGTTATCTACTATATTAGTAAAAATTAGAATCCTACTGAAAGGAATTACACAGCAGCTGAAAAAAATTTCTAGCAGTAATATATGCAATTAATAAATTTAGGCATTATATTACTAGTTACAAGATATTCATTCACACAGACCATGCTTCTATTAAATATCTGATGAATAAAGTTGTAGTGGGTGGAAAAATTATAAGATGGCTATTATTATTGCAAGAATTTGATGTGACAATTGTAGATAAGCCTGGTAAGGATAATGTTGTTGATTTCCTTTTGATAATTGTTTTGTAGGATGATCAAGAGCCAATAGATGACACATTTCCAGATGAGCACTTATTTGCAATATCAATTCATCCTCTATGGTTAACTGATCTTGTAAATTATCTTGTAACAAGGAAGTATCCAAATCATTTTAATCCTAAGAAGAAAAGGATATTAATTCGTGAAAGTTCTAGATTCCAATGGATAAATGGACTTGTATTTAAGATGTGTCTTGATCATGCTCTTTGCAGGTGTATTGTAGACATAGATGTTTATGATTTCATACATGCTTTCCATCATGAGCCAGAAGGAGGACATTATTCAATGATCAGAATAGTTCATAAGATCTTAGGAGTTGGTTATCTTTAGCCATCTATGACAAAGGATGTTTCATTCTTTGTTAAGCATTGTGATGAATTCCAATGCATTGGAAGACCTACACCAACAATGGAGATGTCGTTAAAACCTCAGATAGCTCTAGAACCATTTGAGAAATGGGGAATTGATTTTGTGGGACTTGCTAATCCACCTTTTAGAGGACAACATTATATTCTAGTTTGCATAGATTATGTCACAAAGTGGGTCGAAGTCAAAGCTTTGCCAGTAGCAAGGGAATATAAAGTAGCTAATTTTTTGTACAAACATATTCTTCAAATATTCAGTGCACCAAGGGAGATAGTATCAAACCAAGGACCTTAGTTTGTTTCTACTATGATGGAAGATTTTATGAAAAGATATCAAATGACACACAAAAAATCTACACCATGTCATCCTCAAGAAAATGAGAAAGTAGAAGTTACTAACCGGGAATTAGAAAATATTTTGACAAAGACTGTTTCATTAAGAAAAACAGACTGGGCAGAAAGGTTAGATGAAGCGGTCTGGGCTTACAATACATCCTCGAAGACAACCACTGGATTCTCTCCATATGAGTTAGCATATGGGAAAACTCTAGTCATGCCTATTGAGTTTGAGTTGTAGACATTGAAAACAACATTGGAAGTTGGTATTGACTTTCCTGAGGTAAGAAAGAATAGGATTCTATAGCTAAACCGATTGGATGAAATGAGAATGGAAGCTCTTCAACACATAGAAATAATCCAAAAGCAGAAAAAAGAATGGAATGATAAGCACATTGTGACCAAAAAATTCAAGAAAGGAGATTGGGCACTATTATTTGACTCCAGATTCTAAGAGTTTAAAGGGAAATTCCATACAAGATGGCTGATACCCTATGAAATTGATCAATTTTTTCAAAATGGAGTTGTTCAACTAATACCAATAGATGGAGAAAGAAAGATTGTGTTGGTTAATGGTCATCGTCTGAAGATATATCACAAACCTACATCAAGAGAGGAGTTTTTATCAGATTTACAACATAGAATTGAACATTTTCTGGTGGAAGATATTTCTTCCATAGGAGAATGTGCTTCTGTATAATATTTTGTAAAAGAGGCATGAATAAAGCTAGTAGATTGAAAACCATAAATGGTGGTTTATCTACCCAAAAAAATTGAAAAATAATTTTAAAAAAAAAGGAATGGCTGAAAACCAGAAATGGCGGTCTTCCTAGAGCAACTTTAGTTTGCTCCTATTGACTCCTAATGACTCCTAATGTTCCTAAGGTTCTTAGTAATTAATTTTCTTATTAATTATGAGCTCTCTTTGATTGACTCGTTGGAATCTTTGCCAACTAATTTAATTTCCATGCTCCAATTGACTTCTGCATTAAATAAAAAAGGTATGCATTTATTGTAAGTATTATTTTTTAAATATTATTTTCTAACTTAGTTATTATGGTGTGAAATTAAGTAAATGTTTTAAGTATACAAATCTCTGCCCAATAGTTATTAATGTTGTAGTAAATATGTATCAATTATTGTAAAATTTGGTGGTGAGATAATGATGTGACATTTAAATGATTTCTGCAATAATGAGATCTTCATATCAACACCAATGAATTTGCTTATGTCAACACCGCTACCAACTTTTCAAATCATAATGCAATGTATAGGGTTGTTGCATGTGAATTGTCTAGAGGGAATAAAGAGAAATTAATAATGGATGATCTAATGTGACGTGTGATTTTTGAAATTTTTGCATCTGACGTGTGATTTTTGAAATTGCCGCATCTTAGTGAAGAAGTGCTCATTCTGTGTTTTTCTTAAACAATTGTGATTGCCATTTTCCTTGTTGAGTTACAGAACTAAAAAAATGGGGAATAAGAGAAATGCAGAGCCTAAAAACTTCAATTTGGACCTTGAGACAAAGAGACTAAGAGAAGCTAGGTGACTTGATTTTATTCAAATGTATGAGGGTTTTGAGCTTGAATTGGTCGAGGAATTTGTAAGAAATTTTCATGTTAATGTTACTAGATTAAGAGGGGAAGTAATAGAGGTTAGTCCTGCTATTATAAGTGAATTGTCTAGTATTCCAAATGAAGGCGACCTGAAATTCAATGGCATAAGGGAAGGCAAAGGGGAATAGCTCACAACAACTTGGAGGAGCCCTAGAAAACAGTTGTGATGTGGTTAATGAAATTATTCACTTGCAAAGGAAAATATGGTACAATCTTAGGACCAGGAATGTGAATGATAACACATTTAAGGTATGGTAATACCAGACCTTCTACAAAAATGAACCTACCTACCTTTCTATTTTCTCAAATTTCTTCTATGATATATAGAGTAAAGTCTAGGGATGTATCATCTATAAGAAATCATAGCTTGATACATTTGATAATCAAGCACCATTTTATGAGAAAAGAGTTTGCTAAGGAAGGGTGGCTGGAATTTTTGTTAGCTCCCACTGTTAAGCATGGAAGAAAACCCAAGAAGGGGCTTGTGGAAAAAAGGGTAAAAATTGAAATAGAAGAATCTTCTAAAAAAGGACATAAACAGAAAAAGAGGAAGCTACAGGAATCCATTAGGGTAACCTATAGTATTTCTATAAAGAAAAAGCAGGAGTCAAAAGAAGAAAACCCTAGTACTTCTGACACCCATGTTTCAACTCCTAGTAGTTTACCCAAACAACCTCCTAAATCTCCTTAGGACACTTTAGGAAGCCATGAAAAGGTCCAGACCCCTATACATTCTCCCGAACATGTCGTAAGTCTGCATGAAGTTCCACTTCCAACTCCTAAGAGAACCCCCGTATTAGAATCCCATAGCTCACCTCATGCCGAGCAATCTCCTCATATTTCAATAAAACATAGCTTTGTTGAAAAATATGATAATCAAATGGAGGAAAAAGAATCTTTTGAGGAATTTGAAGATGAGGAGGCTAAATATTCTTCTCCAAATTTGCAGGTTTTTGAAAGAAGGGTAAAGAGCCAATGGTCAAACAAGAGAAATCTCCTCAAATGTAGGAAGGAGAGGAAATAGAAGAAGAAGAAGAGATAGAAAAGGAAATGGAAATGTCAAGAATACAAGCAGAATTAGAGGAAGAGAAAAGATGAATTCAATTTCTTGAAGAGAAACTAAAAAGGAAAGAAGAGGAATTACAACAATCTGTAAATAAAGTAGAAAAAATGGAAAAAGAAATGGTAGAAAAAGAAAGTATTTTACAAGGAAATTTAAACAAAATATAAAAGGCCTTACAACAAGCTAATGCAAAGGCATTAGCCTGAGTAGAGGAAACAAAAGGGTTAAGTGCAGAAGAAATAGGAAGATTGAAGGAAGAATTAGAGAAAAAAGAGGAGAAGTTAAGATAACAATCAAGTAAATTACATTCTCATGAGGCTTCCACCTCATATGCTCCAAGGAGATGCCTTTCTCTGATGGAAATGAAATTGAAACAAGAAAAAAAATAGTTGAGAATTCAAAATCAATAGTTAGAAAAAGAAAGAAATGAAGTGAATGAAAGATTTCAATAAGTTGTAGAACTGTCCTTTGCAATATTGTCCATGAGAAAACCATCAAGGTTATATGCATTATTTTTTAGGGAAAGATTTCTCCAATGGAAAATCAATCATCTAGTTCTGAAGAGAAAAACTAATTATGATGATGGCAATGAATTTCTTAAACACTTTTACAGTAGTCATCCCACTATTCGGAACGAGATGTGTGAATATTTTCAACATGGTTTTCTTCTTGGTCATTTTCCTCAATATTTTCTTAATTTTTTTATTGGAGAGTTACAAATTAGGTCTTTTGTATCATTGTTGTAGAATCAAGTTGAATGGGAAAATCCGGTATCTCAATACAAAGATGTTTAGATGAAGTTGGGTATGCCTATGAGAGATGAGACCCCTTGGTCAAGGACTTTTAGAGCCAGATTGAAGTATTTTGCAAAGTCACAGAATCTAGCACCAGTTTACAGGAGGAATATTTATGAAAGAATTCATTTTTTCATAAATATTCAGGATCACATTCCATACAGAGCTTTAACTGCAGCAAGAGAGAGGTTCTATAGTATTCCATCACCATTGAGAAGAAGAGAACCCATCTCACCAAGAAACATTACCTAGAGTCTCACTAGAGTGAGAACTTTGATAGATATCATTGAAGAGTAGCAAGCCAATTGGATTATGATGATATTCATACCACCCTTGATCATAATGATTGCACCTATATTTAATGCATCACCACAGTTCATAGGGGAGAGTTTGAGAGAATGGATGAAAGAAATTGAAACATTGAATGGGTATGATAATCCTAGGACCTACTTAGAATATATCCTGAAGGATGTTGATTTGGTTGACTTAGTTACTTGGATGGTGAAAAAAAACAAGAATTTACTAGATCCTCAACCATGAGGACATGGTTGACAGCAGGAGGGGGAGAATGATGAGTGCTCAAAATGACACTTTAATTGATCATTTTATAGTTACAAAGACTTTATTATAATGTTAATTAACTATGCTGGCAGTAGATTATATACTTATATGTTTGCTTGTTTTATCTTATATTTAACTAATTTGAGGATATATTAGAAATAATATTTTTCATTGAATGTGTTTCTTTTAATGATGTTAATGATGGAATGACTATGCAATTTGAAATCTAAATTGTCATATTAGCATCCTATTTTTTGAGGATTCTATTCAGGTGATTAAATGCTTACTTCATGAGGTGGATTTTTTAAACTTTTTGTTTAACAATGTTGAATCAATTGTGCTCCTAAATGCTCCAGCTGGATATTGATTCATCATGATTTTGAATTGACTTCCTTAGTCGGTTTAGAAACTCCTTGTTCTAGCTATTATGAGGTGAAATTATCTCTGATACTTTCAATTCTATTTTAGTTTTAGTTTTCCACTTTGTATCTTGGTGGGTAGTGCCATGATTTTGAATTCAAATAATGGATATTGGACCATAAATATCCATCCTTAAACTTAATCTAGAGTTAGATAATTTTTCATTTAACATTGCAATGTTTGTACTGCACACTTTTGTTCCACTCGCCTACTTGGGCCAATTTTAATGCAAATAAGGAGTTAATTTGAATCTCAGTGTTAAAGGTCCCACTAGAGGAAGAGGAGGGCCCACTCAACTGAAGGAGGTTACCTTGTGTTTTTTTTCTTTCGATTCAGTTGATTTCTGTGCAGTTTGTATCAATTTGAAAGTTAAGAATTTTGATCTTTGTTTAATCATTGTTAGTAATTACACTTACTCGTACTCTTAGATTAATTTCATTGTGTTCTCAAGGTAGTTCATTATGCTTTACTAAGGATTAACATTCATTTGTTTAAATTGTATATTTAATTGTTGTTCATAGGAATTAGACTTAATAACTATTTTCAAATGCATGTGGTTTTAATGGAAGTAATAATGACGACTAATGGGAAGATTAAATCATAGCTTATTTATAATTTATTCATGGAAATTGGCATTTTTGTTTTATAGATTAATATTTATTTTCTTGCAAACGTAAATAGATTCTCTTTTCAAGTAAATTTCAATTCTGAATTTTAGATTAAGAGTGAATTTAGTTATAGCTTAATTTTTCCATGAATCAATTACAATTAAGTTAGATGGAGTCTGAACTAAGTTATTAGAGTCTAAATAAGCACTAGTTGAGGAATAAGATAGATTTAGTCTTTAGAAATTAGTTGTTGAGTTACACTCCTAAGAGCTCCTGAAGGCTTCTGAAGGAGTCAGACCGAATCAAAAGTCACTATTTATAGTGCAAAACCCCCCAATCCATGGAGACATCCTTATCACATACAACTCTAAGACACACCTGGTTCGATAATTGAAATATTAAATGATGCAAGAAGTGACACCAAAAACCTTATTCATCACCATGGATGTTAAATATATTTCTTTGATAAAAATGAAACATGGGCACTTGTTTATTTGTATGTAGAAAAGAAACCTATAGATTATAAATGGGTTTTCAAAATAAAATACAAGGTAGACGGATCCATTGAAAATATAAAGCACAAACTATTACAAAGGGATATTATCAATATGATAGCATTGATTATGAGGAGATATTTGTACCCATTGTGATGCTCAAAATAATATAAGTTGTTTGTGCATTGGCATCATAGAAAGGATGGAAGATTCATTAGATGGATGTCAAGAGTGCTTTCCTAAATGGTGATCTAGAAGAAGTATACATGACCCAACTAGAATGCTTCATTGGTGAACATCATCCTCAAAAGGTATGTCATCTCATTGAGTCACTTTGAAATATAGGAAAATATGTTTCACCAATATAGAATGAAGTAAAATTGGTTGGATTAATTTTGAAATAGAGGTATTATGAACCTATCTCTCAATATTTAATTAGGAAATGAGATCCATGCAAAGAATTGACTAAAAACCCTTAGGTGAGTCAACTCAATGAGAGAATCTACTAATTTCCTTATGCTTGAGGACAGGGGTATTAGCCTAAACAACACTTTTGGGAGAAAAACTAAAAATAGTAAATCAACTCAATTATGATCATTCAAACTTGAAACATCAATTTAAATCTCAATACTAACGTAAATAACAAAAAATTGTAGATTTAAGAAGAGTGGAACACTATGTACCAGTCACCAAAAGGTAGTTTTGGGAGGTTGTCTAGGAATCATTTTCCCATGGGTGAATAGGTCTTTGCTCAGGCATTTCAAACATCTTTTGGGAGCCTCTAATGTCATTGTAATAATGGAAATAGGGTGCCCCAAATTTTTGGGAGATGGAGCACATGGATAGGGTTCCTATTTCACTCTTGTTTCATTCAAAGAAACTCTAGAAACCTCAATCTAATGATAGAATGAGAGAAAGAGATCTTGCAATAGGGTGTCCTAAGGTATGTTTAGAGACTAAAAAGAGGTTCACCACCAAGCTAGGGCTTGGAAAGACAAGTAACATGAAAAACCTAATGATCAAAACCTAATGATGTGCAGTACTTGAATGGATGACCTAGAAATGAATGCAAATCAGAACAAAAAATTGAGAAATTAGTGAGGTGCACCTGGAAACCTGTAGCAACTTGAATGAATACCTGAAATGGTAAAAATGTTGAATTTAATGCACACTGGGGCTCATACGCCAGGCTAGGCATATCAATCCCAAATTAGGTTTTTGGGGTGGAAACAAGAATCTAGAACTACTGAATCATGATCTATAGAAAATACCCAAAAATAGGTATACTAGGACTCATATGCCACAAGTGGCGTATCATTCTTGTTTTGTCATGAAGTGTCCAAGGAGAAGAATTCTGAAGGAAAAATTTGTGAACCTCTAAAGATGGATCAAATAATATTTTTCCCATTGGTTTCATGTAGATAGGTTGGATATCTTGCTCTATATCTAAGTTTACGTGAGCCTTAACAACTTTACATGACAACTTTTGCAACTTTTAAAACTTTGTAATATTGATACTTTTGAAGGCTTCAAATCCACTTTGCCTTCAACCTATAAACCTGCAATCACACAAAGAGAGAGAGAAAAAGTGTTATTTTGTTAGGGAATAGGGTTTTTCATTGGTCAAACCCCGTTTAGGTAATTAAACCAAATGATGAAACAATAGAATAAGGACATGAAACATGAAATGATGATACCTTGGATGATGTCTTGGAATAAAAATATATAAAGTAACATGAAGTTGCCATGAATAATGTATTTCTTGATCTCAAATTGGATGTGGAGCAATGCTTACAAATGGATCTAGCATTAGCTCAACAACATGCTTGATATGCACTATGTCTTTGACATGATGATGGATCTTGAATTGTTGCAACAAATGATAAAGAATTTTGCCTTTGAATGTTTTAAAGATGCTCTCAAATATCCTTTATTACTCTTATGAAGTCTTTTAATCACAAACTTTCTATTAGGAATGCTCTCTTAAAAGTATTAGGTCACTTGATTGCTTGCTAGGTGAAAAATGAGTGAAATAACCTTGTATTTATACTTGTTTGTGCTAAATTTCTAGAAATGACAACACTACAAGTCATCATCAGATCTAGGAGGATAAAATAACACCAATAATTTGAATTTAATTTAGGTCTAAGTCACAAGGGAATAATATGCTAGAAGTGGCATATGAGTCCCATTAGGCTAAGTTTGGGACACATTTTCAAGAAATGCTTAGATTGATGTGAAATCCAGATCAAGGCCCTGAAACATAGGTGGGACCCATATGCCCAAGGTGGTGTATGAATCCTAGATCACTAAATCTATGCCATACAATCCAAAAACACATGAATTATGATTGGATGTTGGTAAATGTTTGGATTATCCTTAGAAAGATGCATTAATTAAGGCTTGTGGATGCAAAATAAGACCAAATAAGGGATAAAGAAGCCTAATTTATTGATGAAACCCTAGATTAGTGTGAAAATGTAAAAGTACACTTTACAACACCCTAAATAAGTCACAATTAAGTCCATTTAGATTACAAGGGCCCAAAATTAATGTGAAAGTGTAAATTAATAAACTTTACAACACTAAGCTAAGGAAAAATTAGGTCAATTTAGCTTAAAAGGGCCTTAAACCTAATGTAAATGTGTAAAACAATTACAACACTAGATCAAGAAAACATTAGGTCTATTTTAATATCAATCATTCCCAAATTAAGTGCAAAGAATGTAGAGGGATGTATTTTCCATCATTACATTTAGCCCCCACTTTAGTGAGAGGAGGAACATGCTTCCAACTCACACTAAAGTAGACATTCAAGAGGGGTACGAGTGTACCAATGTAGATGGTATAGAATAAAAAAGATCAAGAGGGTGGTCAAGCCCCTAGGATCTAGGATCCTACATCAAACTGACATAAGCACAAAAGGACACACACAAGGTGAATGATATGCAGCGTCAAGACACACACACATACAATGTTAAAGATATAAACACGAAATAGAAAGAAAAGGTGGATCAAGCTTCAACCATTTTTCTCACACATTATGGATTAGATCTAAGTTTTTTTTTCTGAAAATGCACACTCACTCTAAGGCAACAAAAATTTATGTTTTCTGTTGGGTGAGTATCCAAAGAGGTGAGACACATACACACGTGGCCGCTATGCACTCACAAGCAAGTGGCTATGGGAAAGTCATGCCTAAGTTCGGCTCCCATATGCTAACCATATGAAAGCTATGCATCATGATAAATTTGATAAGGTGCCACACAACATGAATTTCAAGCTTCATTAGGTAATCAAAGCTTTGTATGCTTGGCACCATAGGAAAGCAAAGTGTGTTGTGCAAGGTGGCCATATAATAGTTATTGTAAATACAAAATAGTGTAAGGTATGTTCAAAGAGATTTTTCTTAGTTCATGTAAAGTATCTTCATAGGGAACATTGTTCCTAATGTCTCCAAGAGAGGACAAGTCAAAGAGATATCATGCTCTTGGATGAAATCAAACCCAATGATACCACCAAGAAAAGAATGCATCGCAAGAAGAAAGAAAATCGCATAGGGAAATATGAGTGTCAATGTATGCCCCCACTTTAAAGCGGTTGCTAACACCATTATTGTGAGTAATTGCTTTGAAGTAGAAGAACACATGAAAATTTCTATGCCAACTCATATGTTCTCGAATGAAACTACATCATGAATAAGGGGTTTCCCCCAAAACTCAGTATGTCACATGCGATCCAACTTAAGGCATGTCCTCCACATCCCAAGCTTGCTCCTATATATACATGAAAGGAGTTCAACTAGCCAAAAGATAATGAAAAGTGACATATGAGGACAAGTCTACTTAACCCCTTTCCTGCACTTAGTGCGGGACAAGGATGAGCTAAGATGATTGATGAGAAACATGAAATTCAGTATCAATTAGAGGAACTAGGTGCTTCAACACAAGGAAAAGCACCACAATATTTAAGATGTTGAATTTTATTACTCAAAGATTTACATTCATTAGTAGAATGACCATGAACTATATGATATTGATGAAGGTTACTCCCCTTACAATATAAAACTCTCAAAAACAATAGATAAAGGCACAAACAAAATGTAAGAAGGAAGAAAATATTTTCCATTATCACTAAAATGAAAAATGAAATTACAACATTATATTTTCCATCACATGGGCTTTATGATTACATAAATCTAAAAATCTACAAATCGGAGCCACCATCTATGTTGCTCTAGCGTCCTCACTGTAGCCCCATTTCACATTCTTTATTTGGAAGGTGTAACCACCCTAGAATATTCTAGAAAGTGTAACTTCCTCAAGAAGATATTTTGAAATTTTATTAATTTTGGTAGTACAACTTCGTGGGGTCATAAATTTTGATCTAACCATCGGATTTTCTATTATAATAAAGGTCAATACATTTGATCCGGAGCTTCTAAGTGCCTCAAAATTGACTTTAACGATTTTAATATGATTTTTGAAAATCAAAATTTTAATATCTCTCAAATGACTAATGTATTGAAGTGATTTCGTTGCCATTATCTTCAATTTACCATTCTAGAGGTCTATGTAAGATTTTGTGTCAGATCGTGCATAAAGGCAAACTTACTAAAAATAGTAACCCTACCAAATTTAGCCATTATTGAAAAGAAACAACATTTTTTTTGGGTGATGCAAGATTTCTCTTACACCTTGGATGCTCCTACATCAGACACACATGGTAATTTGAAAAGTGACCATGTTACTTATTAGGAGTTAGAGGGAAACCAAGATGGTTAACCTCGGACGTAGATAACCATGATGATTATTCAATAGGCCTTCCTCTCCATTTCACCAAGTACTCTATATATTGACTATTTCTTGTGCTTCTTCCCACACAGCTATCCAAAATTTCTTCCATCTCTTCCTTTTTGGAAGTAGGTGCTAGAATCTTCCATTGCGCCTCTATCAATTCATTCTCCTTATCTCCTTCATGATATTCGGTCAAATAAAAAATGTTAAAAACAAGTGAAACATGAATCTCACTTGGAAGCTCTACCTCATAAGCATTTCCTGAATCATGCTTGTTCAGGATCTTGCATGGTCCAAACTTCTTCATCTTTAACTTGTTGTATGTGTCAACTAGAAACCTCTCCTTTTGCAAATGAACCATGAATTCATCTCCTACCTAGAAATCATTATACATCCTTTTTTGATTTTCCTTAGCCTTATATTGTGAGTTCATATTATTGATATGTTTCTTCACCTCTTCATGCAAATTCTTCAAGTGCTCAGAAAAATTTTCAGCCTCAGCACTACTCTTCTCCCCCTTATCCATCTTTCTTAGTTCAGAAGCAGTTCTTGGACTACTCCCATACATAATCTGGAAAGGTGATTTACCAATGCTCCTGTTGAAATAATTGTTGTAAGCAAATTTTTCCTGTGGTATAATCAAATCCCATCCCTTAGGCTCATCTACTAAGCATCTTAGCAAGTTACTTAAACTCCTATTCACCACCTCTTTTTTTCCATCAGTTTGTGGATGGTGTGCAGAAATAAACTTCAAATTAGTCTTCAACTTCTTCCATAATGTCCTCTAGAAATAACCAACAAATTTGGTATCTTTTTTCTGAAATTATACTCTTCGGTAGACCATGTAGTCTCACCACATTTCTGAAAATCAAATCTACAACATGAACAACATCATTGGTCTTATGACACAAAATGAAATTTTCCATCTTTTAAAATCCATCCACCACCACAAATATGAATTATTCCCTCTTTGTGTCCTTGGCAAGCCAAGAACAAAATTCATGCTAATTTCCTCCCATTGCCTCTCAAGTACAGGTAATGGCTGATATAATCCAATATTCTAACTTGTTCCTTTTGTCTTTTGACATACTCTACAACTTTGTACAAACTTCTTCACATCTTGTTGTAACTGTGGCTAGTAATAATTCTCAATAACAAGAGCAATGGTCTTATCTTGACCAAAATGTCCAGCCAACCCTCCACTATGCTTCTCCTTGATTATATTCTCTCTCATAGAACTCCTTGGAATGTACAATTGGCTTCCTCTATACAACATCCCATCTTGGATTAGGAAATCCAACAATCTTGTCTTATCCAATGTAATAGGTTCCAAACAATCCTTCCAAGCTTCTGCAAAGTCTGGATCTTCAAGATACAAACTCCCGAGTTCATTGAACCCAACAACCTCTATATTCATCTCTATCAACAATTTTTTCCTTCTACTCAAGGCATCTGCAACTTTGTTTGACCTTCCACTCTTGTGCTTCAAGATAACAGTATAATTGCCTTTGATTTAACTTTCCTTGACTATTGAGATACTGCAAAGCCTAGCGATCAGTATATAAAATAAATTATTTTTGCAACAAATAGTGTC
Organism: Sequoia sempervirens; assembly: GCA_007258455.2. Lineage (NCBI taxonomy): Eukaryota > Viridiplantae > Streptophyta > Pinopsida > Cupressales > Cupressaceae > Sequoia > Sequoia sempervirens. Next base: position 14,286 of record VDFB02070963.1, on the reverse strand, counting down.
TCCATTTCTTTAAATTTTGAACTATAGAATAAAACTCCTGATCATAGAAAAAATATTTCTTTTTAACATCGTTAAACTTCTCACTAAAATAGGCAACATGCTTACCTTCTTGACTCAAAATATCTCGTATAGAACTACCACTAGCATCACAATCTACCTAAAATACCTTATTGAAATCTAGAAGTGTCAAAATAGGTTGCTCTAGGACTTTCTTCTTCAACATATCAAAACTCTTTGTTGCTCCTAAATTCCATTTAAAATCCTTTCTATCCCCTCTCATTGCTTCAGTTAGAGGTGCACAAATAATATTGAAATTCTTAATAAACTTTATGTAAAAACATGCTAGACCATGAAATGATCTTACCTCCAAAACACTCCTTGGGTAGGGCATTCAATAATAGCCCTCACCTTCTCTAGATCCATTTTAATACCCTATGCTAAGACAACAAATCCCAAATATACCAACTCCCTCTTCACAAAACTACATTTCTTCAAATTAATCAACAACTTATCCCTTAGCTTCTCAAAAACTCTTCAGATATGCATCAGGGGCTCCTCCAATGTCTTACTAAAAAATCAAAATATCATCCAAATAAATAATAACAAATTTCCCTAAAAATTATTTCAATACCTCATTCATAAGCCACATAAATGTGCTCGACACATTGGTTAGCCCAAAAGGCATGACTAACCACTCGTACAATCCCTCCTTGGTTTTGAAGGTTGTCTTCTATTCATCTCCTTTTGTAATCCAGATCTAGTGATATCCGCTCTTCAAATCTATCTTTGTGAAGTGCTCAACTCCACTCAAACAATCCATAATGCCATCCATCCTCAGCAAGGGAAACCTATACTTTATATTAATCTTGTTGATAGCTCAGGAGTCTGTACACATCCTCCATTCTCCATCCTTCTTCAGTGCTAGTACTGCAGTTACTACACATGGACTCAAACTCTCTCAAATCAATCTCTTCTGCAACAACTCTTGCACTTGTCTATTCAACTCTTCATTCTCTACTGGAGTCATTTGATGGGCTACCTTATTTGGTAGACTAGCTCCAGGAATCAAATCCATTTGATGGCTAATCTTGCTTACTGGAGGTAAACCTTCAAGTACATTATCAAAAATAATATCTTGAAACTCATTCAACATATTTAAAACCTCTACAGGTACCTCATTAGTATCTTCTTTATCAACTCTAGGGATCAATGAAAAAAGCATATGCTAATGCCTCATACCTTCTAGGAACTTTCTTCCATCAACCAAATAAATTATTGCATTACTACATACCTTTTCTTGTACCTCCCTCAAGGGTTTCAACTTATGACGAATTCCATCCTTTGTCAAGGAATAAATGTTAGCATGTCCATCATGCACTGCTCGCTGATCAAACTCCCATGGTCTTCCTAACAACATATGACAAAAATCCATAGGAATAATATTACATAATACCTCATCGTGGTAATTTCCAATCTTGAGTGTTACCAGACATTGTTCATTTACCAAAGCTTTATGGTCCTTCTACAACCAAGCAATCCAATATGGATTTGGATGCCTTCTTTTCTCCAACCACAACTTACTAACCATTGCTTTTGAACACAAGGTTATCAGTACTACCTCCCAATGATAACATTGCAAACATTACCTTCACACTTACATCTGGTGTGAAACAAATTCTTCCTTTGAGTTGGCTCTTTCTCCTCATTCAGCAAGGCCCTTCTAGTAACAAGAACCTTTCATCTTTCTGCATCCTCAGAATGTGAAGACTTGGCATCTTCATCTACATGTTCCAGTCGTACATTACCCTTAGGCCTTCTATTTTTCTTTCCTTGATATTGAGGACACTCATAGGATCTATGTCCTTCTCATGAGGATGGTAGGTGTTATCTCCATTCTTTTTTTGGCTGCTACTGGATCCTTCACCCTTCTTTCGACCTTCATTTTGACCTCCATATGATCGTCCACTAGTCTTTCCACCACAACCCCCACCTCTTTGCTTATTTTTAAACCTTCTATTCAACTTTTCTTCTACCGTCAAAGAAAAATGATATGCATCTTCAATGGTAGGAATTCTTACTAGACCCAACTCTTCTTGAATACTCAACTTCAACCCATTTATATAACAGGAAACTTTCTCCTTATTGGCCTCAAAATGACTAGTTCTAATCAAGACATGGTAGAATTATTCTATATACTTCTTCATAGATTTTCCAACTTGTTTCAACCCTTGCATCTTCTTCAACAAATCTAGCTCATAGTCCACAAGAATGAATTGTCTTTTTTAATTTGTCCACCATCTGGTCCCGTCTGGTTATTTTCTCTTTTCCTATTTGATTTCTTTCTAGTTGTACCTCTTTCCATCAAATATTTGCATGACCCTTGAGCTTGGTCTTTGCAAATTTGACCCTCTCGAGATCTTCCACCTCCTCATACTCAAAGCACTCCTCCATATCATTGATCCAATCAATCATCTCTTTGGAGTTAATATTTCTAGAAAATGTAGAAACATCAATCTTTGGACTTTTCCCAATCTTAGAGATGACCTTAAATAATCTAGCTTGCTCTAGATCTACTACATTTTTTTCTTCTTTGTTCCTCATTTTTAGCTTCATCTTCACTTTCATCTCCTCTTCTTGGCTCAAATCCTCGACACAGCTCCTCTTGTAGTGCTTGAACTTGTCTCTTCAAGGCTCTTAAACCCTCTTCTGGTACAACAACATTTCTTTCACCACCATGCTTTCTTTGTAGAAGCATTCTGATCACTTTTCTCATAAACCCACAACCATAAGTCCTGACGCAAACTACCTCACATTCGGTGATCCATTTACACACTTAGGAAAACTCGCTCTGATACCACTTGATGAAGGATACTCCCCTTACAATCTAAAACTCTAAAAAAAAAATAGATAAAGGTACAAACAAATTGTAAGAAGGAAGAAAATATTTTTTATTATCACTGAAATGAAAAATGAAATTACAACATTATATTTTCCATCAAATGGGATTTCTGATTACATAAATCTACAAATCTGCAAATCAAAGCCACCATCTATGCTGCTATGGCCTCCTCACTGTAGCCACTATCTATGCTACTCTTAAATCACAAATGGTATTCAAGTGATTTCCTTACCATTGGCTTCAATTTAATATTTTGGAGTTTTGTGTAATATTTTGTGTCCAACCGTGCATAAATGCAAACCTACTAAAAATAGTAACCCTACCAAATTTATCCCTTATTGAAAAGAAAACAACATATTTTTTTTGGGTGATGCAAGATGTCTCTTACACCTTGGATGCTCCTGCATCAGATATATACAAAATGAACTCTTGTAGTAAAACTTCTTTCATGTTCTTCAAGGGAGAGATATCAAAACAATCTTGGAGGAGTCTTGACAAGATACCATCTTGATCAATGGTAGAAGATATTCCTTTATTTTGTGAAAAAGATATCTCTTGCTTAGTATATGATGTCATACTTACACAAGACTCTTTAGATTATGAGATTGTGTATTCTCCTTTACAGGAGGGTGTAAAATCTATCGAATTTGAATCATTAGTGTTTTGTGTGATGATATTGACATTAAGCAAAAATTTATTTGATTCTTTCAATTCTTTCAAAGGATAATAATCAATACCAATACTGTCTATCAGTTTAGGATGCACTAATATTAAAGTCAACTTAGGGGGTAAAACATAGGAAAATAGGGGTTCACCAAAATGAATGGATCAAGATGATGAACCACTATGTTTTTCTATGAAACATGTAATTATGAGAGCCAAAATTTCAAAATAACAATCAAAAACTAACCCTAACTGTTATAGTAACTATGAGGGGAGTTTTTAGAGCTCAAAGTGATGTGTACCTTGCTGCAAGATGCCTATTTTTAGGTCACAATGGACTCATTCGCCTTTAGTGGCAAATGGGTCCCTGTTAGGGTTTCTGAAACTTAGATCTCGGTTATTTTTCTTGAATTCTTCACTCTCATCTCCTCAGTTGTCAGCTCCCAAAAACCTGTAACAAAATTTGTACCCTTGATTATGTGTTCTTGCACTATGGATGACAACTTTGCAATTCGACAACTTTGACAAATTTGCTTCAAATTTCTTCTCCACTTGATCTTCAACCTATAAATTTGCAAACACACATTCAAGGGAAGAGAAACTTGTTGATTTTTAATAAATAGGGGTTTGCCTAAGTCAAACCCCTTGTAGGTAATTAAACCAAATGATGAAATAATGTAATTGAAGCATTAAATAATGGAATGTTGATACCTTGGAAGTTTTCTTGGAGTGTAAATCTGAAAACTAACATGTGGTGGCCATGAAGAATATAGATCCTAATCTCAAATAAGATGTGAAACAATTCTTGCTAGTAGATCTTCAATGCTACATCCACTATCTTAGCTCAACAACATGCTTGAATGCACTATGCCTTAGACATGATGGAATGATCTTGAATTGCTACAATAAACTCTTGATAATCTTCCTTAGAATTCCTTTGGAATGCTCTTGTGAAATGTATAATGCTCTTGCTCTTGATCTCATGAAGTCACATAAAATTTCTAGGAGAAACAATGTGAATTAACCCCTTATTTATACTAAATCTAAGGATTAACCTGGAAATTCAAACAATTCAAGTGGATACTAGATCTCGAATGGAAAATAATTAGAATCCTGCCAAAATTAAATTCAAAATTGGGTGTCCTACTCAAGGAGGACCCGGTCGCCACTAAAGGCGAATGGGTCCTAGCACAAGTTTTCAGGACCTTGCTTCGAGAGGGTGAAAGAACATCAAAAACCCATGTCAAATATGCTTAGAAAGGGGGGTCCTATGTGGATAGGATGCATTCACCACTAACGGCGAATGTGTCCTGGCACCATTTTCCAGGACCTTAATTTTTCCAAATTTAATGTTATGCAATTTTAATATTGGGTGTCAGGATGGATCCTAGGAAAGGTGTCATAAATAAGGCTTAAATTTGAATTAAAGGGGATAATTAAGCGCAATTAACCACAATTAATTAAGGAGACCCTATATAAGTGTGTTACAAAACTTTACAACACCTTAAATAAGGTACAAATTAAGTACATTTTATTAAAAAGGTGCCCAATATTAATGTGAATGTGTATAACACATTACAACACTAAACCTAGCAAAAACTTAGGTTAATTCAATGACAATTATTCCCAAACTAAGTAAGGAAAAGGGATAATTTTTTTGTTACTACATTTTTCCCCCACTTTAGTGAGAGTTTTCCCCCAAGACAAAGTCACACTAAAGTAGACATTCAAGACACTTTAGTATGCAAAAATAACAAAGTTACATAGCCATACCCTATCAAAGGCTGAGAAAAACAAAGAAAAGAAAAGGATCAATCACAACCATTCCAACATGATGTGGAAGGGGATTGTTTGTTTGTAACATGTGTTGCTCACTTTAGGGTAGTGGGACCTCATTCTATCAACTAGGTGAGTTGTCCCAAATATGTATGCTCACTCTAGGGTAGTCGAACCTCAAATTTTCCACTACGTGAGTTGTCCCAAATATGTATGCTCACTTTGGGGTAGTGGAACCTCATTCTGTTCACTAGGTGATTTTTTCCAACAAGGTGGCAAATGAGAGAATCACATTAGCCTCTCATACCATACTGAAGTTATCCTCCTAACAACTTCGATAAGGCACCACAATGTAATGCTTTTTGTAAATGCTTTTGAATGTCATGTATGTTTTTTCTAAAGGGGATTTTGCTTTGTTCATGTACGATATTATTCTTAGGGAGCACTATGCCTAATGTCTCCAAGAGAGGGCAAGCCAAGGATATCAGATCACCAATTATGGGATGCCTCATTTGCATCATGCCATGAAGGGATATCATATGCTTAAAAATATAATACTCTTGGAGGACATCAAACCTAATGACACCACCAAGAAAAGGACATATCACAAGAAAAAAAAATATCACACCAAGAAATTTTTTCAAAGATGTCATCGATGTATGCCCCCACTTTAAAGTAGTTGCTACACCATTGTTGTGAGAAATTGCTTTAAAGTAGTCAATGTTTTGTTGTAAGACATGAGAGATTTCCTTGAAGAACCCTATGCCAAGTCATATGTTTCTAAAATAAAGTTGCTTTATGAAATAGGAAGGAAGGGTTTCCCCTAGAGGGTAGAAAATTGTCATCACCATGGCTTAGGACATAGGACAACAATATTCTATACTCCACATTTAAGGAAACCCTAGATATCTTTATCCAAGGATGAAGTACGAAAAAGAGATCTTGCAATAGGGTGTCCTAGGGTTTGATTATGATCTAAAGAGGGGTTAACCACCAAGATAGGGCTTGGAAAGACTAGTGAGATGCAATACCTAATGTTTAAGCCTAGTGCAATGCAAAATTTTGCTAGATGACCTAGAAATGCAAGTAAATTAAAACACAAAATTGTAAAACCAAAAGTGTGCACATGGGAACCTATAGGGGCTTGAATGAGGACCTGAAATGCTAAAAACACTAATTTTGAAGCCTACTAGGACTCATACGCTAGTCTGGGTGATTTAGTCCTAAACTGGGGTTTCTACACCAAAACTAGAATCTAACAGTGCTTATTCTGAATCTCCTGAAACCCTAAAAAATTGGTTGTACTGGAACTCATACGCCCAAGGTGGCATATCAATTCCAGTGTGCTTTTTTGGAGGATTAAGATCTGATTCTATTCTCCAATCTCTTCTCTTTCTACCACACTTTATTTCTAGATCTGAAACCCTGATTTCAGACTTGTAGAAGACTTCTTGTGACCTTGCAAGTGAGGAGACAACTCCAAAAAAAAATTTCAAGCTTGTAACCTAATCTTCAAAGATCCTTCATGCTCCAAGACACCTAGATCTACAATAACACATGTAGAGAGAGTAAAACTTGTTGATTTGTTAGTGAATAGGGGTTTTCCTTGGTCAAACCCTTTTTAGGTAATTAAACCAAATGATGAGATAATGAAATAAGGACATGAAACATGAAACAAGGAACATGGAACATGGATAATGATACCTTGAATGATGTCTTGTAAATTATTTCTTGTAAACTCTATTGATGCTCTTGTGAAGTCTTGGAATGCTTAACTCTTGAGTGCTTGACTTGATATCATGAAGGCTTAATGAAATAATGATTTTAGACCTCATTTATATAGAAAATTGATCTAATATCCCATTTATTAGATCCCACAAGCTGACATTCATTAAATTTGAATTTAAAAACCTAATTTCTTGCTCAAAACTCAAAAAAAGGAGCCAAATGGGACTCATACGCCATCTATGGCATATGGGTCCCACCTAGGTGAGACATACTCCCAAGATGGTGTATGGGTCCACTTGGGTGGGACATACGCCCAAGGCGGCATATGGGTCCCATAAGGCCTTTTTGGAGAGAGAAAGTGTTAGGGAGTTAAGAAATTAAGTCTATTTAAGGTCTATGTCAGAATTTTGGTTGAAATATGCCTCAAGATGCATAATATAGGGTCTTAGAGGCCTATTAGTGATGATATAAAGGTCATAAATGCAAGAGGGCCCAAAATTCAATGTGAAAGTGTAAATAAATATACTTTACAACATCAAATTAAGGAAAATTTAGGTCTATTTAGCTTAAAAGGGACCTAAATCCAATGTGAATGTGTACAACACATTACAACACTAGATTAAAGCAAAATTAGGTCCAAGGGCCCTAAATTTAATGTGAAGGTGTAAATGAATACACTTTACAACATTAAATCAAGGAAAAGTTAGGTTTATTTAGCTTAAATGGGCCCTAAATCCAATGTGGATGTGTACAACACATTACAACATTAGATTATGGTGACAAATTAAGTGTGAAAATCTAGACAATGATATTTTTCAACACTATAGACCCCAAAAATACATAAGGGATCTATGGATTTGGGGTTGGTATGTCTTTGCTACAATGTTTTCTTAGAGAGCTCAAAACTATCATCATTCCCCAAATACTCATAGAACTGGAAGAATGACACAGGGAGATTGAAAACAAAGAAAAAGATTTTATGTCCACATGGAAGAGACCTGAATATCTTGATGCCTTGTGTCATACCCAAAACTAAAACACAAGACAAATGAAAAATTCTTATGAAAAAGAGAAGGATATAGGTACATATAGAGGAATGCGAAAAAAGAGAGAGATACATCAAATGAAACATCGCAGGGGATCACATTATGCACATTCAATCACATAAAGAAACATGAAAATGAAAAAGACTAGTTAGGAACATGTGATTCAAAATAAAGCAGGTCATCTGCATCCCAATATCGGTCTATATAAATGGAAGGTGGACAACTAGCTAAAGGGACAAGAGAAAGTTTTGAACTAGGGGAAGAACCAAGTTCACCACTCTTTTTAGGAGATTTATCATTTAAGCTCATAGAAGAAGAAAATAATGTATTCAACTCATCATTCACTTCTTCGTCAATCTTTGTAATTTTAATGTCATCATCTAGATTTATCACAACGGTAGGTTGAACGAAAATTTCCATGGAAGATTATTGTTTATGTTGTGGCGAGGGTATAGAGTCATCATGCATTGGTTTAGGTAAGTTCATATTTTGATTTTCTAAGTTGTTGTTATCTTCTTCTTTTTTAACTTACAAGCAATGCGCCTACACTCTCTAGTAGTTCAATTTTATTTCAATTTGTTGTCAATTTGTGTTTGTGTAAGATTGGGTTTTTCAATCATAGGTTCCTTCTCTTCCTTGGGAGGAATAGAAGAAACAACATGAGTTTTCTCAACCGATTTCTCTTTAACTTTGTAAACTTGTTTGACAGAGCTACGAGGGACAACAAGATTTTTTTTGTTATCTCATGGTCTCTTGTAGGAAATGTGTTAGGATGCAGGTAGATCGGAGCAATAAACATTAAAAATTATATGCATATTAAATAATCTAGAAATAACAATGAAGAATAACACAAAAGAGATCAACACAAAAATTTAACTTGGTTCACCCAATATAGGCTACATCCATAGAAACTTCTAAGGCACCCAATGATTTTATCATCCAATGCAAAACAGATTACAATCTCATGAATTAAACACACTACAACTTACATCCCAACCACTTATAACAAGTTTTTTGGAAGATTCTAGAATTAGGGTTTTACAAAGTCATTTTTCATTTGGCGTATCAGCAGGGAAACCTTGACATTATGAGTGTACAATATTTGAATGATTATTTTCCACATATCAACAATCTCTCACTTGGAGACTAACTAGGCTCCACACCAAACAATCTCCCACTTGGAGACTGATCTTGGACGACACTATTGCACTTGCAACTTCCAGTGGATTACAGGTTTGGCTGGTTTCTTATGTCCACCATTATCAGTCATGAAGTCCAACAGAAACTAATGAGGAAATCAATTTCTCCCATGTAACTTCCTTTTTGAACATATCTGTAAGATTCTCACTTGTATGAATTTTCTCCAGCTTCAATTATCCTCCTCCAAAACTAACTAGATGAAGTGGTATTTGAGTTGTATGTTCTTAGTTTTTGAATGCAGATATGAGTTCTTAGCAATATGAATGGAACTCTTGCTATTAGTGTACAAAGGGCTATCTCCTTATTGTTGTCCCAATTCCTCTATAAAAAGTTGTAACCAAATCATCTCCTTTCTAGCTTTCGTAGCAGCAACATACTCAACTTTAGTGGTTGAAAGTGCAAAAACCTTTTACAGTCTTGAAATCCAATTGATTGTAGTACCTCCTACAATAAAAAAAATACCATATAGTACTCCTCCTACTATCAATATCACCCACCAGATAAGAGTCAACATATCCTTTTAGAGCAGAATTTGTTCCTCTAAAACATAGTTTCTTTGAAGTAGTACCTCTCAAAAATTGGAGAATCCATTTTACTACATTCCAATGTTCCATTCTCAGATTACTCATATACCTACTCACAACTTCCACTACATGTGCAATATCTAGCCTTGTGCATACCATTGCATACATCAAGCTACCAACTGTTGATGCATATGGTATCTTAGACATTTTGTCTTCCTCCTCTTATGTCTTTGGACACATCTCCTTAGTCAAATTAAAATGACTAGGAAAAGGTGTACTAACTGGTTTTGCATTCTTCATGTTATACCTTTTTAACACCTTCTCTACATACTCACTTTTCAAGACAAAAATAACTTTTTGTTTTTCTTGTCCCATGTGATCCTCATACCAAGGATTTTTTTTTTGCACCCAAATCCTTCATAGAAAATGAATTTTCTATTTTATGATTAAGTTCATTAATATGTTGCATGCTAGACCTGACAACAAGCATGACATCAACATAAAGCAATAGGATAATATAGCTTCCATTATCCAATTTCTTAGAATAAACACAATAATCAGAATGGCATCTTTTGTAACCTTCTTCAACCATAAAACTATCAAATTTCAAATACCATTGTTGAGGTGCTTGCTTCAAGCCATACAAACTCTTCTTTAACCTACACACAAATTCCTCCTTACCCTTGACCTCATAACCCTATGACTGCTTCATGTATATTTCCTCTTCCAAATCCCCATGGAGAAATGTTTTTTTAAATCTAGTTGTTCAAGATGTAGGTCTTCTATAGCCACAGACTTAGAATAGTTCTAATAGAAGTCATATTTACAATCAGAGAAAATATTTCATCAAAATCTATACCTTTTTTTTGTGCAAGACCTTTTACCACGAGGCTGGCCTTATATCTTTTCTTAACTCCATCTTCTTCCTTCAACCTGTAAACCCATTTATTTGGAAGTTCTCTTTTACCTGTAGACAATTGGACTAAGTCCCAATTCTGATTTTGTGCCAAGGAATCCATTTCCTCTTTCATTCCTAGCTCCCACTACTTTTTGGTATCTACCCGCATTGCTTCTTCATAACCTTCAAGTTCACCAGAATTAGTTAATAATATAGAATGTAATGATGGAGAAAATATTTCTAGAGGTCTAGTTATCCTTGTAGAACATCTAACACTTGCAGGAGCCTATGGGATATCTTTTTGTTGTTGAGCATCAGGTACCACTAGCATTTTATTTTTTGGAATCTCATCCAACACCACATATTCCTTTTTGGTATGGTCATGCTTCTTTTCCTATAGTTGATCTTTATACATAACCTTCTCATTAAATATAACATCTCTGCTCCTAATAATTTTATTATTTTCATAATCCCATAACCAATAACCAAATTCATCTACTCCATATCCAATGAAGGTACATTTTTTAGACTTAGCCTCAAGGTTAGTTCTATTTTCAATATCAACATGGGAAAAAGCTTCACAACCAAAGGTTTTCAAAAAAGAATAGTTTACCTTTTTACCCATTCATACCTCCTCTAGAATGCCACCATCCAAAGGATTTGAAGGACCCCTATTTATTAAATAAATAGTGATATGTACAACATCTACCCAAAACTGTAAGGGTAGTGGACAACATGCAATCTCATGCTCCTTGCATGCTCCATAATGGTCCTATTCATCCTCTCAGACACACCATTTTCTTATGGGGTTCTAGGAATCATTTTCTACCTACGGATTCCATTGTATGAATAGTAATTTTCAAATTCTCTACTACAATACTTGCCTCCATTATCAGATCTGAGACATTTCAACTTTTTCCTTGTCTCATTCTCAACCAAATATTTCCACTTTTTAAAATTTTCAAATACTATTGATTTTTTTTTTAGGAAATAAACCCATGTTTTCCTAGTTACATCATCAATAAAAGTAATATAATAGCAAGAGCCACCAATAGAAGATACCTGAGCAGGTCCCCATACATCTGAATACACAAGCTCTAATTTATCACTCTTCTCTTTCCCAACTTTGAGAAATTAGACTCTTTTTTGTTTTCCATAAACACAATTTTGGTAGAACTCCAAGTCAATCTGCTTCAAACCTGGTAGCAACTTTCTGGAGTGAAGAAACTTCATCCCTTTCCCACTCATGTGCCCAATTCTATGGTGCCACAATTTTTCTTTTGTCCCTGTAACAAGTGCTCTAACTATCTTAGTAGCATTTGTTTTTGTAGCAGCTAAGGAAGAATAAGTATTATCGGTACACAAATACAATGTGCCTACCTTTTCACCTTTAGCTACTACTAATGCACCTTTAGTGACCTTCCAGACTTGTTTTTTAAAGGTAACTATGCAAACTTCACTACCCAGTTGTCTTGCAGAAATTAAATTGCTCAAATTTGGAACATGCCTTACCTCCTATAACAACCATTCATTTCCATTCTGCAACTTGATTTTTATCTTTCCTTTTCCAACAATCTAGAAAGGTTCATCATCACCCAAATATACTTGTCCAAAATCACCTTGAACATAATCTACAAAATATTTCCTACAGGGTGTGGCATGAAATGAATCCCATCAATCTATTACCTAGGAATCATTAACATTATCTAAACATAGAATTAAATCATCCTGCAATATATTACTGGCAACATTAGCTTCCATACTATCATTATGTTGTATGTCTTCTTGTTTTTGTTTTCAAGACAAAAAATCCTTCTTCAAGTGTCCTATGTTTCCACAATTCCATCAATCCAATTTTCCTCTGGATTTAGATTTTCCTTTCTTCGACTTCCCTTATGACTTCCCATGATTTGTTGGTATTTTTCCTCACTCCTTTGTTCTTCCCCTATTCTCTATAGTAAAAGCATTACCCGATGTTGAAGTCTCACCTGTTCTTTTCTGTCGCATTTCCTCACTAAGGATAACACCAACAACATCAAATTTCAATGTATTTGAACCTGAGATAGAGTTACTTACAGCCATTACCAAGCTATTCCAACTTTCTGGAAAAGAACATAAAACCAAGAGAGCCCTCATCTCTTCACTAAAATTCACTTTTATAGAAGTTAACTAACTGGTAATCATATTAAACTCATTTAAATGATTTTTCACAGATCCACCTTCAATCATTTTTATATTAAACAAACACTTCATGAGAAATACCTTATTTGAGGCTGAGGATTTTTTATATAATTCAGCCAAATATTCCATTAGATCCACTGTTGTCTTTGTTTCTATTATATTAAATACCATAGATGGTGTTAGGCACAACCAAATGGTTCCTAGTGCCTTTCTATCCATAATCTCCCATTCTTCATCAGACATAGTAGCCTCTTTTTTTGTTTTTCCTTGCAATGGCCACCATAGATCCTTTTGAAAAAAACAATCTTCCATCTGCATCTTCCATAATTGATAATTTTGGCCGTTGAACTTCTCAACCTTGAATTTTCCTTCTTCCATTGCTCCCACTCAAATCTAGAGGTTTCCTACCAATCAACTGAAATACAATGGCTTTGATACAAACTGTTACGATTCAGGTAGATCGAAGCAATAAACATTAACAATTATATGCAAATTAAATAACCCAAAAATAACAATGAAGAATAACACAAAAGAGATCAACACAAAAATTTAATGTGATTGACCCAATATGGGCTACATCCACAAAAACTCAACCACCCAATGATTTTACTATCCAGTGCCAAACAAATTACAATCTCACAAATTACCCACACTGCAACTTACATCCCAGCTGCTTATAATAGGATTTTTGGAAGCTTCTAGAAATAGGGTTTTACAAAGTCATTTTTTCATTTGACATGTCAGTGGGAAAACCTTGACATGTTCATGAGAAAAAAAGATTGTGGGTTGTGCCCCTGAACCCCTGCTATCAAGGGTTGTCGCCCCCAAACCCTGGTGAGGATACGCTACGAGTGTATAGTATTTACATGATCAATCACCACATATCAACAAAATGGTAGGAGAATTTTCTATAGGTTATTCTTGAATGTTCAAAAGGGCTTTCAGTTCAATCATTGTTTCATCAAGAATAGGTGTTTCAATCATAGGCTAAGGTATGTTTTGAAGGGATAATTCTACTATTTTCTTTTCCTTGAAATTTTGATATGATTTAAAAAATAATTCCTCACAAGGCTTGATAGGTTCCATAGGTTTGGGCCAAAAGAAATATAATGAAAATTTTCCTCAGGCCAATGCAGGATTAAATCCACTATGATGCATAGTAAAGATGTCATTTCCAAATGGAAACTTTATACATTTATGCACAACCGAAGGGACGAAATTCATGGAGCGAAGCCATGGATAGCCTAGCTTCACACAAAATTGGTCTGATTGTGGAATGATGGTAAATGAAATAGTTAATGTTTTTGGTCTAACTTTTAAAGGGAGATATATGGATCCCATCATAGGAAAAGAAAAAAAACTATGCGTCTT
>VDFB02070962.1:0-13168 GCA_007258455.2 Sequoia sempervirens | reverse complement strand
AAATTGCATTGTTTCATCGCAATTTTGATGAAAACCACCGACAAATCACCGAAAAGGTCCGGCGAAGTTGCTATAGCTACGACGAAGGCTTTGTCGTAACTCCTTGCCCATTTCATTGCAATTTTGACGAACTTTTCTTGTTGTTTCGACGCTACTCCTTGCCCATTTCGTCGTAATATCGACAAACTTTTGCTATTGTTTCGACACTACTCCTTGCCCATTTTGTCGAAATGGTGACGAACTTCTGGTGTTGTTTCGATGCTATTCCTTGCCCATTTCATCAAAATTGTGATGAACTTCTAGTGTTTTTTCAACGCTACTCCTTGCCCATTTCGTTGAAATGGCAACAAACTTCTGGTGTTGTTTCGACGCTACTCCTTGCCCATTTTTTCGAAATGGAAACGAACTTCTGGTGTTGTTTTGACGCTACTCCTTGCCCATTTCATTGAAATTGCGATGAACTTCTGGTGTTGTTTTGACGCTACTCCTTGCCCATTTTGTCGAAATGGCAACAAACTTCTAGTGTAATTCGTCGGTGGATATACAAATTTTTCATCGATATTCCAACGAATATCCGAGTCATTTTATGAAGCCGACGACCGACGAATCTGCGCCATTATTTTGATGTTTAATTTGTCATCATCCTTTAGATGAAAAAACAACGACGAAATTTTTTTCATCATTTCGTCACTTTTCTGACAAATATTTGTCAAATGACCGATGAACTTCCATTGGAAAATGGTGTCAAATTTAGTAGTGTCATGATGTGTATGAATTATTATCTGTATACATGTACAACTTTTTCTTTTGTTGTAGGTTTACAGGTAGAGGAAAACGGCTTCACTTGGCTTCACAGGTCTGAGCGTGTCCACTAATCAATAGTAATTATTGGGAGATAGTAATTAGTTAACCTTGTCAAACCTTTACCCTAGCACAGTGTGTCGTCAGTCCGTATGTTGGTCATGTTGCTTATCCATGTTGGTCTTGGTATTTTATTTATCGTGCAAGTTTTTATTTGTAAGGATTAAATTATATGTTGTGATTAAGTATTTAATTAATATGGAGATTTTATTATAAATTAATTAATTTAATTTAGGTTATATTATAAAGTAATTTTAATTATTAAATTAATTGGGAATTAAAATAAATAAGTTATTTAATTGTAAATTGGATTAAATGAATTGTTTTTAATTTTAAATGCATATTTGGGAAAAGATCTCAGAAATATCTTGGTTTTTTAAAGAAAAGATATTTGTTGTGTGAACTGGAAGTTAGAAGGATTTGTTTTCTTACTGTCTTAAAAAAATTGATTTACGGAGAGTGATGGAAATGGGGAAAGAAGAGGAAGTTGTTTTCACGGGAAAAAGAAGAACAAAGGTTTTTGGGAAATAAAAGATTTGTTTTGTGGTTTGAAAAAATTGTAGATCTTAGAAGCTTTCTGATAATTTAGGAATCTAGTTGTTATATTCTTGGTTGTGGATTATTTATGTTATCTACGAGGTGGCAATTTTTCTAGAGGAAGCTTTGGTAACATTGGCAAATTGAAGTTTACAGAGAAGCTCGACATCAATCCTCGAGGCAACAATTCTTCTGGAATAGGTTCCTTAATTGTTTTGTGAATTTTTTTTGAAAGAGTTATTTAATTATTGTAAAGCAAATTGGAAAAGATTAGAAGAGGTTTTCATTATTGTAGAAGCTTTTGTTTTTTTAAAAGATAGTCATGAAAATTGAACCTCTGTAGAAAACAATTTAGATCCTCTGTGTAAATTGGTCATTTGAAATAGATTGAAACCAAAGGAAATTATAGATCTCTATAGAAAATATTTATGGAGATAGGAAACCTCTGTAAAATACTTATACATTGTTCCTGTAGAAAAAATTCTTCTATAAAATTATAGATCCTTTGTGTAAAATTCATCTCTCTCCTGTAGAAAACTTCTGTGTAAATAATTTATCTTCCTGTAAGGAAGTTGGTTGAAATTTACATATATAAATATATTTATATATGTATATATATATATTGGAAAATATATATACATATACAAATATATATATATATATCTTTATGTATTTATGTTGTTGATTTACCCTTTGGTAAATTCTCAGATTGTAAAAAATTGGATTTGAAAAATCGTCGTACGCAATTTTCATTAATCACAGGGTTTACATGAAAAAAATGCATATTGATGGAGGTTGGGGGAGCTACCCCCACAACCGTCCCTTCCACATGGGAGATGGCAGTGAGGGAAAGTACCAGTAGCGTCAAGGGCTAGCACGCTCGACTTCACAAGAGGGACTCAATGTACCGGCCTATTCATCTACATGTAAAGTTTCTTTAATTTTTTTATTTAATATATAATATATATATATTATATATAATATATAATATATATAATATAATATATACATTATATATAATATATACTCTATATAATATATATATATATATATTATATATATATTATATATTGAATTTAAAAGAGGTATGCAATCTTTTCTATATAACTGATTCTATATAAAATGCATATATATATATATATAGAATTGTATTTTTTTATTTTTTAAATGATAAATAAATATATATATTTTTAAATATATTTATTAAATGGGATTATGTTTAATTTTAATGATTGATTATTTTAATTGTGGAAATTGAGTTAGTTATATTAAGTACTAGTGAAACTGTAGTTATTGTTATAATTTCTTTGTTGGTTATTAATGGGAATTGTGTTTTGAATAGTGTATTTTAGTGTGAGATATTGTTCTATTGGATTTAGGAAATCTGAGCAGTAATGCTTTTAATTACAAGAGATTGTTTATTTTAATTTCTAGTATTCTTGTAATTGGGTACTATGGGGAATATTTGTTGTTGAGAAAATATAAGTCTTCCAAATTTTAATTGTGAAAGGGTTGTCACTTATATTAGTCGCCTTGAGATTTCCTTGGGTAGTGCATGTAGTTGGATTCAGTATTAAACATCTGTAGGGATGCGTTATCTCTGGTGTTATGTTATTATCAGTTTGTGCACTGTTTACCCTTAGGTGTAGAATGAGTTATTGTGTTGTCGATAGGGGAGTGGATTTCAACAGGGGCTGGGACATAAAGTGGTCCCAAGATAACTCATGTGGAAGTTAGTGTAATCAGTGGAAATTAAATAACCTACATTAGGGGAATGGGTAGTTAACATATTTAACTTGATAATTAGCCTCGCTCATTGGATCAAGGGCTTGTGTTAGGCTTGAGATGAGTCGGGAAGGCTTGGAATGGAAAGATCGTTATCTTGTCTTCTCGAAAGATAATCGATTCCGCACTGGTGTGCATGTGGGGCCAGAGTTCATGAGAGGTTACTAGGATAACCCAAGATGGGGGCCGAGACCTAGGAAGATCTCCTTAGGATAACCAATGCAACCTTTGTAATGAAACTCCTCCTATGACAACAGTCAGTTTTTGTTGTATAGTGATTGTTGTTGATTCAGTGATTCTGGAAGCAATGTGACCTTTTTTTTGTGTTTACTAGTATTGTTTTATCTTGTATATTACCTGTGTCTAGAGGTAATAGGTTTGTATTGGTTAGCTTTCACTATCTCCTAGCACAGGGGCTGGGCCTACGGGTTCCATATGGTTGGGTGGCATGCACCTTACACTATTGAGCTTTCTCTTTCTGTTCATGATGGCGAGATCTTCTTGTTCGAGGAGTTCATGTGGTTCTACAGATTTGTACTTCTCTTTCTCTTTGTAACAGTGGACATTTTATATTGTATTCCTTATTTGTAATCAAGGAGGAACCCTTGTGATGTAATTGTAACATTATGTATGATCTATTCATTGTTGGGTTAAATGGTATATTTGGTGTTATGTGGTGTTGTATCTATGGAAATATGCTCATGACATTTCTATGTGTTAGACTTATTTTGCAATGGATTAATGCTTTGATGTATGTTGTATCATAAGTTATTTCCATATACTATGTTTATGAATAATTTTGTAAGTTTTGAAATTCACATGTAGACGCGTTGTGTGGCTTAGAGGATGTATGTGTTAGAGTAGTTTACTTCACTCATCATTGTTACTCTTTTTAAGAAAAAAAAAATTTAGTTGTGCTTCCGCAGTGTTGCATCGTCCTCTAGGTTGCGGGACGGCGCTTTACACCAAAATTGATGAAACGAAAAGGGTTTTTAAAGGAGATTCTCAGCTATCCACCAATATAAATTATGATTTACATTGAATTTAATTAATAATTATTATTCATTTTCTATTTGAATTATGACTAAAGTCCTGATTCATAGGCTAATTGAAAAATATCTATAGCTTTCAAACGGTATCACATTTTTTGAATCTGAAACATGCGTCACATTCTATGCTTCACATACTATAGGATTAAAAAAAAATAATGAATTTCATGAAGTTTTGACCAAGTTAAGGTGGTCAGACATACGAGTTTTTATATTTTTAAAAAGTTGTAATATAAAATTCATAATTAATTATTTACTTGGGAAAAAATTACAAAAAAATATGCATCACATCCAGACATGAGTCCTCTACTTATATCTAAAATATTATAAAAAATATTACCATTTTATTATGGTTAGGGTGGTCAGACAGACACCTACTTATTTTTTCCCTTAAATTTAAGTACTATTGCATTGAAATTTCAAATTTTCACAAATAGATTTTTTTAAAAAAAAAAAAACCTAGTAGTTTAGAAACTACATTCAATTTTCTCTAGATTCTATTCTTACACATCTTTGAAATAATATAGATAACTTATTCAAATTTTTATGGCAAGTTGCCTAACTCTAATTTTTTGAATTTTTGCCACTTTAAGGGCATGTTTTTCCATGATGATCTTGCACATACCCTTGTTGGGTGTCATTCTCTGGTTTATCTTGTTGTTCAAGATAGCGAGTGAGGAGGGAAAGCTTTGTGAAGGTGCAAGTGCATCTCATGGGTTGGAATCTGTGAAGGTGGGTGAAGGTTATTTTATCGCTTTTTGCATGCCGATGGTTGTGTGGGTTGTGATAATTGTGTGCCCATTTTTTGCTAAAAGTGGAGAAAGAATGGAGGGTAGAGAAAGCAAGTGGGAAGAGGTGTATTTGAAGGAAGCGAAGAGTGCATATTGAAAAAACTGTTTGTTAAGTATTTCTAAAACAATTTTATGTTATTTTCCAAAGGGATTGTTGATTGTTGTTCTATAACTTAGTCTAAATTGTTTGGCTTATGGTTTTCGTAGCCACCATGGGTGGAAGGCAATAATGTTTTTTTCTTGCATTTCCTGTGTTGAATTTGTGTTTTTTGTGGGCTTTTTCATCTAGGTTACTCTTACAACCAATATTGTTTCATTGTGTCGATTAATGTTGAAAAGACTGTATAGTTTTGTGGGGTTTAGCATGTGGGTGACCGTTGGCTATATTGTTTCATTTATGGCTTGTTTTTTATGTGAATGGTTGTAAAATAGTTAATCTGGTGTGTTTTTGGTGAATTTTTCCATCTGGGTTGTTGTTGAAACCAATATTGATTCATGTATGGTTCGTGATTTGTGGTGAAGGTTTTGAATCGGTCTATTACTATGAGCTTTTTGTGTTTTGTGCATTTTTCATGCGGGTCACTGTTGAAAGGCGTGTTTTTGTGGCGATGGTTGCAATGCATTGGGATAGCTAATGTTATACAAGTTGCATTGTTTTAGGGTATATTGTTACCTTTTTGAAAAGGGATTGTTGAGAAAATACTATATAGTTTGTTCACAATGGTTTGACTTTTGTGGGGATGTTTTTGTATGGGTTTGTCAGTGTGATTTTTAGTGTTTTGTGGGTTTGGCCATATGGGTGACTGTTGATAATAATATTGTTTTATTTAAATGACATTTATTTTGTGACGATGGTTGCAATGCAATAAAATAGTTAATGTTATGTGGTTCATGTTGTTTTGAATAGGGCATTATTCACTGTTGTTGTCTACCTTACCCTATATTGTTTCATTTATTGCTTCCATTTAGCGTGGTTGGGGAAAGGGTGGCTGATTGTTTATTGATTTTTATATGAAAAGAATTTGGCCCACCAATAGACAAGGTGAGTGAAATGGTATCATTCATATATATATATATATATATGCATATGCATATGTATATGTATATATGTATAACAGTAAGATAGGAAAGTAAAAATATACTTATTTCTTGACAAAACGTTATAAAAAATTGAAAGGATATAGCCTTCTTAGGATTTCCTTCTCAAATAATAATAGTGATAGAGCCATCAAGAAATATACTCCTTTCTGAATAGAACCTTATCTATATATATATGTGTGTGTGTGTGTATATATCTATATTTATATATATACATGAGAAATATATATACATATATATACATATATATGTATATATATACATATATATGTATATATATACATATATATGTATATATATACATATATATATATATATATATATATATGTATATGTATATGTATATGTATATGTATACATATATATATATAATATATATATAACAGTGAGACACGAAAGTAAAAATATACTTATTTCTCAAGAAAAGGTTTTCAAAAATACCTGATGTAACCAAACATAGAGTGTACATCATTAACTATTTTATTTTATTGCAACCATAACCAGAAAATGAAACCCATAAATTAAACATCATTGGTTTCAATAGCAAGATAGACGGAGAAACCCACAATATATATATATATATATATATATATATATATATATATATATATATGTATGTATGTATGTATGTATGTATGTATGTATGTATGTATGTATGTATATATATATGTATGTATGTATGTATGTATGTATGTATATACATACATACTAACTTGATAAATATATATATATCTATATATGTGCGGCTGCCTTGTTTCTCCAAGCCTCCAAACATAAACCCACAAAAACTCACATTATCAAATCCATGCAAAACCATACACACAAAACACGAACCATAAACAAGACAAGATTTCCTTTTTAGCAACTATATTGTATTTTATTAACAACAACTTAATCTATATATGTATATATATATATACACACATGAGAAATATATATATCTATATATGTGTATATGTATATATATAACAGTGAGACACGAAAGTAAAAATATATATATCGACTATTTTTGCGAACTTTCGTTGGAATGTTCATTGGCCTTCTCGAGTTTAGACTACCTTAGCTTTGGGGATAGGGTGGTGGGTTGTTTTCTTGTTTTGGTGAACTTTGGTCGGAACTACCGTGAGCCTTCCAGGTTTTTGAGGTCTCTATCACTGTGGAAAAGGTGGTGGGTTATTTTTGGGTTTTAAAAATAAAAAGCGTTTGACGCGACACCAGGGAAGGGCTATGAAATGGAATCAACATTAATTGTTGCATGGTTTTCTGTGTAGCTGCGGTGATGGTGCAAGTGATGTCTGTCTTTAAAGTCCTCAGAAAAACAAAGTGAACATCTATATAATTCTCGATAGTGCATTGTTGGGTGTCATCCTCTAGGTTTATCTTATTGTTCAAGACAGCTGTGAGTGAGGAGATATCAAAAATTGAAACAATATAGCCTTTTGAAGAGAAATATAGCCTAGGATACACAACCACAACCAACAAAAACTAGAAAAGGTTAAGAATTATATTTTTCTTCATACATAGCCACAAAATGGAACCTGCAAAGAGAAACCAACAAATATTGACAACAAGCAACCCAAGTAAAAAATATACTTATTTCTCAACAAAAGCTTGTCACAAATAGCAACAAAATTAGCCATTTTAGCAAGAGTCTTCTGTGAAAGAATAACAAAAAAATATGAAATTTAGTGTGGTGAACATCTGTATTTGATAGATAATATGTAAATTAGTAGATTTGAAGAGTTTTATTATGTATAATACAAAATATGGAATACATGTGTAGTGCAAGGGATATATATATATATATATATATATATATCGAACACAGATATAGGTGAATATTTTCAGTTTTTTTAATATATCGAAACCATGAACAACATATAGTGTTGTTCATGGTTTCGGTGTAGCTGTGGTAGGTGGAAGGAAATATTGTTTGATTGTGTGTTGGCTTGTTACTCTGTATCTGTGTGTTTTTTCTATGTTTTTCCTATCTTGGTCGCAGTTGTAACCAATATTTTTTGTTTTTCTATTGCATTGTTGTTGTGTGTTTTTGTGCACTATTTTATTACTTTGCAACTATTGCCACTACATGGAAACCATGAATGAAATAATATGTTCCAAGCTATTCAACAACAATGAACAATGTATATATATATGCATATATGTGTGTACATATATATATACGCATATACATATGTATATATGTATATATATAAATATGTATATATGTATATACATGTATATAAATTTGTATATATATGTGTGTGTGTATATATATATATGTGTGTATATATGTGTATGTATATATATGTATATATATATTTTTGCATATACATGTATGCATATATAGGTATATATATTTGTGTATATGTATGTATGTATATATCTATAAATTCTAGGGGAAAGGTAAATAGATTAACAAGATATGCATATAAGTTTGTTGGGATGAAGAAGCAAGGGAGCTATTTTGGCCTGCAGAGAATGCAATGAGGCATTATAAAATCCATGGCATTTTCCATGACTTTAGAATTCATGGAATTTTCCAGGGAATCACAAGTCATGGTATTTTCCATGGGTTTTATAGCACTTCTGACTGCACGCACTGCAGGGCAAGACCACTGCTCAATGTTTGCTTGTGCCTGCTTGCAGTATGTTTCCTGAGGTGTGGAATATTAGGTGTAATTAAAACCATCCCTAAAATATGGATACCATACAACAATTAATGTTGGTGTCACAATGTCTTGTTCTTGTGCAATTGTTGCACATGAAGAATGCAACCTTATATAAAAAATTGAGAGAAAGTAGCCTTCCCAACAACAACCTATCAAAAATTGAAATACTATACCCTCTTTAGCAGCACGCTATCGAAAATAAAAAAAGATAGCCTAGTCCAAAGAATAGTAAGTAACAATGCATAATGGAATCAAGCAAAAATTGTATAACAAAAAGAAATAATTAGGAAAAATGCTTCAATGTTGTATATAACAGTTAATATAAAGTATATCCTTTGAAGTGTGCCCTATAAAGGTTCAGATAAATAACTATTTTTTAGAAAATAATAAACATTGGGAAGGCTACGTATGTACATTCCTCACATCTAATTTGACATACATGCAAATCTACACACAGGAAAAATTAATATTGTCTCATCTATGGCTTCTGTTCTGTGCAAATGGTTGCAATATATTAAAATAGTCGGTGTTGTTTTCATAACACAATACTAATTGTTGTTCTTTGCCTTTCGCTATATACTTTCATTTGCAATGCAGAATAAAATAATTAATATTATAGAGTTAATGTTGTTATCCAGAAGCCATTCTTGACTTTCATATCAAATGATTTCATATTGACTATCAATAGAAATCTACATATACAATATTAGATGCAGAAAATAGTATTATGAAATAGTCATTATCAACAATGGGCAATGGAATCTAACACAATGTGTTTAAGATTAACTATTTTATTCCATTGCTAGCATAACCTGAAACATAAACCCCCAAGCAAGAACATAGATTTTCCACCACTTTCATGAATAGTGAAACCAATCTTTCCTGACACACTTAAGATACAAGGTATCATTGCAACAAGTCCTTCTTGAGGCTGAGATAAATAATAACTAAAAAGATTTTGTGAAGGTGGTTGGAGGTTATTTTGGATTTTTTGCATTGGGTGATGGTTGAAAAATGAATACATGCAATCCATAGATCAAACAATATTGATATTAAGAGACAATACAACCTTTTCTAAATAGCACCTTACCTGAAATTGAAACAATATAGCCTTATCAATAGTACCTTGTTGAAAATGATACAATGTAGCTTAGGCTAGAGTATAACAATGAAGAATGCCTTATGCAAATCAATATAAACTGTATAGCATTCACTATTTTTTAGCATTTTAACCATGGTGACAAAATGAAGGGCATGAATCAGAAATTCGTTTCTCCCCTATGTGTAGATATGTATGTATGTCAAAGTGCATGCAAATAACATTGATACATAGTGATTAATATGCTAATTTTTGTTGGGACATTCTTAGAATGATAAGGCTGTATTCTTGCTGTTATATGGAACATTGGTGCCGCCATTGATCACATTGATGGGAAATCTATGTTCTAGGTTGCTTGTCTTAGGGGAACATAGATTTTTTTTGAAATCATTTATGAAGAGTTCTGTAAAATGTAGCTTTTATATACTATTTGTTTTCTGTCATATTCTAAATATCCCAACAAAAGAAATTGAAATGAAAAAAAGTTTGTAATTTAAAATTTGGGAATGGAGCTTGTTAGCCTTTGTTGGTTTAATTGAATCTTTGGCTTTTGTGTTGTTCTTGTAATAGACCTTGTGGCTAGTCGCTGGTGTTGCAGCTCTATCCTTTTCAAAGAGTAGCCCCAACAATGTCAGTAGACTCTATCTCTTCCCAGCATGCTTGACAACCCTTTGGCACCGATCCCGTAAGTGTTTTCCTTGTTTATTTTATTCTTTTGACACTTGTATTGGTTGTTTTCCATGTGCATTCAGCAAAATGCAACCATGTTTTGCTTGCATTTGCAACCCTTTTGTTGTATAGTCTGACTTGTTTATATTCGAGGTATTTATGTGGCCTTCACATTTTTCTTAGCTGGCTATTTGGGAGAAGGCTATCTGTAGCTATTTATGTGTCTTCCATTTTAGTGGACTTGCATATAACTTTCTTGTTGTTGTAATATTTCCTATGGAGCATCTAGTGATAATTATAGACTTGTTCATAGGCATTATTGAATTTAATCCTACACATATTTATACATTTGTGGATGCTTTGACGCCTTCAGATCTTCTATTAAGTCAGAAGTGGCCTAAGCATTGATTTCACCATTGATCCCAATGGTGGAAATTTTATTTACTTGCTCAAGGGTTTGGTGAGAGCACATGATGCTCCATGAGCCAATATGGTAAGTGTCATGCCTAAAATTTTCGATGGGAAAACTGTGTCATGCCGTAAAATTTTTGCTATAAAGCCCAACCAATTTTTTTTTTTTAAAAGCAAAGGTATAAAACACAATCAATTAACAATAATGTACTATATATATCTTGACTAACATGTTCAACATCTAAACCTTATTAATAACATATTGATTATTAGCTTCTTAATTTATAACCACACCACATCCAACATATATATATATATATATTTCCAAATTACATCTCTCTCCTTTGTATCTCAAATAAATATGGGATTGGTATTATTTTAATAATACCTAGACACCGTCAAAATCTCATTATTATTCTTTATTTCTCCCTTACACAATATCTTGATCTTCTCTATTCTCTATTATTTATCCTTTGGTGAATATAATGAAAAACACATATCTTCTATATGCATATATATACTCTATTCATTTTAGAGAATAATTTAAAATTAGAATGATAATAATTATCTCCTACAACCTAATATATTATTTTCTATATATTTTATTTTACACAAAACCCTAAAAAAAACATTTCCCTATTAAAAAAAAAGTAGTAATTCCTTTTCCTTAATATTATTTCCTTAACACATACTTTCATTATAATTAATATTTTCTTTCTTGAAATTTTTTAAAAGATAAATATTCTCCTCTCCTTTATTTAAGGAACCTTTAAACATGAATAATTCGTGGAGTTTCCTAAAAGCTAAGATTAGGGTCTAAAAATAATGTTAGGGACACTCATCATCCCTTTTTCTTTTTAACTTCATTACTATCCATTTCTTATCCCTAGAAGCGCTGGTATTTATTTGACCTCCGAAACTAACTTAGTTTGTTTATTATTATTATCTTTTTTTTTTTTTAAATTCAAAATTCTTAATCAATGTCAATATTAAAATTTGTTGTTTTTAAGTGCTGTTAAATTTAGCACATTGTACCGCACAGTGATATCAATATTCTCATACAGGTAGTTATAGATTTTATTTATTTTTCTTTAATCCATTGTTATTAATGTCTTTTAATTTTAATAATAGTATTGCTTATAATATTTATACTAACTTTATTTTTAATATCACTATTAGTTATTAACATCATTATTGTCCCATTTCTTTTAAGAATCTAATATTGTCAATTTCTTTGATACTAAAAAGTAGAAATAAAATTACTATGAATTTTCACTACATTGTCAACTTCTACTTTCCAAACACAACACATTTAAAAATGGCTATTTTATAGACAAAAGGATAAACAATAAATTTTAAAGGCCCGCCAACTTACAACTAACGCCAAGTATATCCAACTATAAGTTGGTTTATTAAAAACTGTTTACATTAATCGTAGATTACTAACTAAATTTTCCCCAACAACAATATTAATTTACCACTGGCACTATCA
Organism: Sequoia sempervirens; assembly: GCA_007258455.2. Classification (NCBI taxonomy): domain Eukaryota; kingdom Viridiplantae; phylum Streptophyta; class Pinopsida; order Cupressales; family Cupressaceae; genus Sequoia; species Sequoia sempervirens. Next base: position 704 of record VDFB02070962.1, on the reverse strand, counting down.
AACCAATATAGATATTTACCCAATTACTATTATTAATTCTAGGGCTATAATAGTTAGCAAGGATATTGGTATTCCACGGTGATAGTACTATCAGAATTTAATTCACCTAAAAAATAGTATCATTGTATCTAATTTATCAAACAATCTCTTAGTAATAATGAGATTTCTCATTATATATATGTATCACTTAGTCACTTTATTTTAGCAAGGATTATACCTCCTGGCATAACGATTACCATTTATTCCGAGTTTAATTTATGATTTCTAACCGTGACACCTATTTTATAGGACTAATATTGAAAGACTTACCATGTCAGTCTGTACCTGAAATGGTAATAAATTTTCACCAAAATGGACTGGCTGATCTGTCGTAAATCCTGGTGCACAATCTAACAGTTTTCAATGCAGCTATTCATCGATTCAAAATTAATTTTTATTTTTACTTTCCTTTCCTCCCACGAGCCTAGAATTTTATTAAGTTGTATTATAAATTATTTATCAAAAGGGATATACAATGCTTGCAAACAGTGCTGAGTGCCAAATTTTTTTATCAATGCTTGCGTCAACCTAATATCGCCGATATCAATGTTATCCCTTATAGATGTTTCCAGCTGAGTGGTGGATTTGCATTGATGGTAAAAAATAGTAAAGGATTAAAGCAATGTATAGATAATGAATTTGGTGTGTTTGATCAATATTGGTAT
>VDFB02070961.1:0-24951 GCA_007258455.2 Sequoia sempervirens | reverse complement strand
TGATGTTGGATATGAAATTGATCACACAAATGGCGGACTTCCTGGTTCTTAAATGGACGGCCATTATCAGTGATTATAGACTGAGGGACACCATACCGACAAATGATATAGTTTAAGATAAATCTAGAAATCTGTGCGCCGGTAATGTATGTCATAGGAATGGCTTCTATCCACTTCGTGAAGTACTCAGTGGCAGTGATAATGAACTTGTGTCCATTAGATGAGGTGGGGTGGATCTTACCTATGAGGTCGAGTCCCCATTGGGCAAAAGGCCATGGTGACATGATAGGACGGAGCTCCTGTGCTGGGGCATGTATCAATTCTCCATGAACTTGGCATTGACGACATTTTGTTACAAAGACATATGAGTCATTTTCCATAGTAGGCCAATAATAACCCAGTCTCATAATCTTTTTGGCTAAGGTAGGACCGCTAGAATGGGAACCACATATACCCTCATGCACTCCACACAAGGTTGCTTGTGCTTCAGTAGAATCAAGACATCTCAGTAAGGTATTGTCTAAAGCGCGTCTATATAGGGTGTCTCTGACGATGGTGTATTTGGCTGACTTGCGGAGGAATGTTCTACGTTGGTTGTTGGATAGGCCAATGGGTATGACTTCAACATGAAGGTAATCATAAATTTCTTTGTACCAAGGGGAATCGGGACCAACGATGTCACACACCATCTCAGAATCTGGGATATCATAGGCTGGGATCAAGAGCTGTTCTACCAAGAACTCAAACTTAGGCACGTTGTTAGGAATGTCAAGAAGTGATGCAATTGTAGCCATGGCGTCTGCTGCCCTGTTTAAAACATGAGGTATTTGATGAAATTCGACTTTTTCAAAGTACTCTTTAAAACTATCTGCCATGCGCTTGTATGGAGTAAGCTTCTCATCCTTAGTCTCATAATCATCATTTACCTGCCTGATTACTAGTTGAGAATCACCATATACCTGTAAAACCTTAATTTTCCACTTGACTGCCATGCGTAACCCTGTCACTAGAGCTTCATACTCTGCCATGTTGTTAGTGCATGGGAATGCAATCCTGAATGACTTAGGGATGGAATCACCTTGTGGTGTGATAAATAATATCCCAGCCCCTGAACCATGATTTGTATGTGAACCATCAAAGTACAGTTTCCATGTTATGTTTGTGTCAAATGTGAATATGAACTCATCAAGAAAGTCTGCCACTAATGGGTGATCTACCTATATGGGTGCTGGGCCAAATTTAACCGACCGCCGATGACCTATCCTTTAATAGCCTTTCTCTACATAATCGTGATATCATAATCACTAAGTATCATGACCCACTTGGCTACTGGCCTGGCACGTCAGCCTTTACTTCAAGAAGATATTTCAAAGGATCTATTTTAACAATCAACATTGTTTGATGGTTTAGCATGTAGTGTCTCAGTTTTTGGGTAGCAAACACTACTACAAGACAGGCACATTCAATGTTACTATAGTTAAGCTCATAACCAACCAAAGTCCGACTAATATAATAGACTGCTCTTTCATGACCTTCATCGTCATTCTGTGCAAGCAATGCTCCGAGTGATGAATGGGTTGCTGTGATATAAAGAATCAACGGCCTTCCTTCAACAGGTGGCATTAAGACAGGTGGTGTAAGTAAATATTCTTTAATCAGTTGAAAAGCCTCTTCACACCTAGGTGTCCATGCAAAGGGTACTCCTTTCTTAAGTAGATGTTGAAAAGGATGTGTCTTGTCTGCTAGCTGCACTATAAATCTTCTAATAGATTGCAACCTTCCCTCGTATCGTCCTTAGTTGATCGAGATTGTTGCGGTGGTAATACGTCCATGATTGCTTTTACCTTAGCCGAATCCACTTCAATGCCTCGTCTAGAGATGATATAACCTAACTTTCCTGACTTGACTCCAAACACACATTTCTCTGGATTGAGTCTCACTTTATACTTCTAGCCCTCCGAACATCTTTGTCTAAAACTCCTCAGAACAGCCCTTGTCTTGATTTTTACAATAAGGTCATCGACATAATCCTCCATAAAAGTGTACTAGATCATGAAAGATACTAGTCATGGCATCGCTGATAGGTTGCTCCTGCATTCTTAAGTCCTCAAGGGCATAACATTCCAGCACACGCCCTGGCGACACAAGTGAAGGTCTTAGGTTGATCTTCGCTGGCTATTCGATCCGGGTTATATCCGGTAGAATCCATCCATATGGGACAACATCTCATATCCTATTGTCATGTCAACTATCATGTCTATGTTAGGCAAAGGGATGTCATCCTTAGGACAAGCCTTGTCGATATCTCTAAAATCGCGCATGTAATGCCCCCTACCGGTTTGGTAATCGGTACAAGATTGGAAATCCAATCAGACATAGTCAATAGGTCCGAAGGAAACTAACGCCTGAGTTTCTTGAGTCTGCCTTCACTAAGAAAAGCAATTTGTGGATGCATTTTTCTCTAACCGCTTTTATCGGGTTTAGCATCCGGTTGTAAAGGCAAGTGATGTAGAACAAGTTCAGGATCCAACCCAGGCATGTCGGCATATGACCAAGCAAAATTAATCTGTCTTTGTTCAAAGAAGTTGTGGAACTCTGATTTCTCTTGTGTTGTCAGTGACACTGCCAAATAAATCAATCGAGGATTCTCTTTTGTGCCTATGTTGACTTCTACCGATTCTTCCACGAGCATGGGTGACTTTTCCTATGCAATGGGGAGAATGTTCAAACCTCCATCCTTAGGCACCTTAGAGAGGTTTTCACCTTCGGATGCGTCCTTTCTTTTTACTTTTTCATGGTCTAGAGGTGCCTTGCGGTTTTCACCTAGAGACTCGTCCTTTTTATCTTGTTTATTCTTTTTCTCATTTTTGGGACTGGAGGGTTGAACAAATTCCCCAAAATATGCTTTATTGTCCAAGTCAATGGTAAAACCAGCTTTATGATCCCCATTAGGTATGCCTTCACGTAATCCCAGGAACTCAGCAATCGCTTCGTCACTCTCAAAAGTATCTAAAATGGGTGTATCTTGTTGATCCCAATCTATGAGTTGGGGATAAACTAAATGCATGTCATCGTCGGAGTTATCAAAGTCTAATGGAGTCAAGGTAAAAATTGAATTATTCATGTGGTCACAAAAGTCTTGTACCAAGTCCTTTTTGCTCTTGGGTTTGGGTCTAGGTGGATAAATAGGTGGGCCTAATGCCAAGGTTTGACAATCAGAAAGAGGTGGCGCAGGTTGCCAAGAGGTAGGATCAAGTGATTCCCAATAGTAGTGTTTAAACCACTCCTCTTTTGTCATTTTCTTTGGTGGACAGGAATTTAAAGGATTTGGTGAGGAACTTAACAGCAAGTCAAGTTCTCCAAATAACTTGTCAAGGTCCATGGAAGAAGTAGAGGATAAGGAATCCCACTCATAATCATTAGAGTCAGGAGAGTTACAACGATTTTGGTCTATTGGTTCGTGAGATGTCTTAATGTCTTCTGAAGCACGTACTTCCTCAAGTAAGGGTAATGGAGTACTAGGAACGCCAATCTGAATCGGTTGAAACCCTAGCCCTGCTCCTTTTGGCCACTGAGAAACAAATATTGGTTCAATTCTGCCATCTTGGTTTAAGCCTAAGCCACTTTGTCCATCATATCCTTTGCTTTGCATGATTTTGAAACCCTTTCCATATAGTCCTGTAGGAATATGAGCAAGTAAAAGGGGTTGTTGATTATCTTCCTTATACAGCCAGGAAGTAACATCTTTTGTATCTACAGCCTCTTTGCTTAATTCACCCCATTTAGTGAAAGTTGTTGTGGGGGGAACATGTATAGTGATTATAGACTGTCCCCTACCTGTTGTAGGAAAACCATATGACTTAGGAGGGACCAAGTGGCTAACACAATAGGAAGTCTTCATATAATACTCTCCACAACCCTTGTCTTGGATCTCAACCCTAGGAGTAGTGGGAAGTGAAGGTGCAATAGATTTTCGAGTGAGCATGGACGGGTCAACATAAGAAGATGGATTAGACGATGAGGCCTCTTGGTTGACTGGCACTTGACATTGAGGGATGTCCTTTAGGTTAGTGCAATACTGAAAAGGATCAGGATCACCATCGATAGTTATTTCGGTGCCATTGTAAGGGAATTTAAGGCACTGATGATATGTGGAAGGGACTGCCTTCATGGCATGAATCCATGGTCTACCTATCAAAAGGTTATAAGGGAGGGTGAGATCCAAGACTTGGAACTTTGTCTCCATTACCGCAGGACCAATTCTGATAGGAAGTGTTACCACCCCCTTTGATTTTCTTTCTTCATCATCATAAGCCTTAATGACAATACTCTTGGTGATGTCCACGCATGCTTCTGAAATACCTAATGCCTTAATTAGTTTTAAAGTGCATAGATTTAACCCTGCTCCTCCGTCTACCAAAACTCATCTAACTTTGGTGTCATCAACAAGGACTTCTAGATGTAAAGGGTCATTGTGGTTTGTCTTATCTGTGGCATAGTCTTGTTTAGAAAACGTGGCATGATGATTATTGGTCAAGTAGCCCACCATCTCCTGGAAACGATTGACATCAAGGTCATTAGGGACCGTGGTGTTCTGTAAAGCCTTATCGAGGATAGACCGATGCTCGGGGGAGATATGCAACAATTCCAAGATTGAAATTTGGGCTGGGGTCTTCCCCAACTGGTCAAGTAGGTTATATTGTAACTTTGAAGGTTGTGATGCTTGCTGTGATGGAGGACCTTGGATAACAAACTTAGTACGATGAGTACTGACCGCACATTCCAGATTAGCCTTGATAGTAATGGTATTGATGTTGTCATTGGCGGCGCGAAGGCAATGAATGATTTTGCCACTATCATAGTCATGTTTTATATTCGCATAATTGGCTGACATATTGGTCTTAGTACTCGAACTGGGGACAGTTCCTTTCCCATGGTCATGTAGTGGGTCTGAAAAGACTTGATGATCAGTGTTCGATGTCTTTTTTTTTGTCCACTAACTTCAATGATTCTCTTGTCAACAAGGTCCTGTATGATGTTCTTCAGTTGTCGACAGTTTTGTAGGTTATGTCCCTTAGTCCTATGATAATCACAAAAAGCGTTGTCATCCCACCAAGTTGGTTTAAACTGTCCTGGATCGTATTGTCTTGGTTCCTGCAGTTGTATGAGGTTGTGTTGTAACAGTTGTTTGAACACCGACTCAATGGGTTCCCCTAAGGGAGTGAACTCACGTTTTTGGAATCTCCTTGGTGGTGGACGTTGAGTGTTTTGGACCACGTTGGGAGGTTGATTGACAACATTAAGCGTGTTGGCAAAGTTATGAGGCCCTTTTAATGTGAGGAGGGGTCCTGTTTGTAATGTTTTAGCATCAACCACCCCATCATTGGTGACATTTTTTTTGCGAGACCAGAATCTATTTCTGTCGGTGGGAGTGTTTTGTATGACCGTGTTTCGATTGGGTGTTGTCATCTTGAGTTCACCCTTTTCAATGAGATCCTTCTCTATTATCACCCCCTTTTCCACTAGTTCCGAAAAAGATATGCAGCAATGTACCCTTAAGTTACTCCTGAGTTTTGGATGAAGGTTTTCTTGAAACATTGTAACCTTTTGTTTTTCAGGTATCTCAACAGGACATCTACTAGCAATAGTTCTCCATCTCTGGAAGAAAGCAATGAATGTTTCACCTTCGTCTTGTGTTGTGTGGCACAAGGTTGCTATATTTATCTCATGGTCAATGTGGAAGGAGAATTGCTCCACAAACTTCTTGACTAGTTCTCCCCATGATCTAATGCCAGAATCTAGACCCGAAAACCATTCTAGTGCAACCCCTACGAGACTTCATGGAAATAGCCTCATAAGGTATGTGGGGTCGTAAGCGACATCAATGCATATGGTAGAAAATTCCCTGATATGTTCTACTGGATTGCGTTTGCCATTGTACTTAGGAAGATTTGGTATGACATATCCGTGAGGGAAAGGTGTCATGTACAATGATCTATCAAAAGGGAATGGACATATGTCCTTTGGTGAAAATGATGTCTTAGTTGACACTGACATGTTATCCATTTGCGTTTGTAATGCCTGCATTTGTGTTTGTAGGACGTCAACTTGAGTCAAAGATGTGCTAGAAGGATTATGCGGATCCATATATGTATTCTGAAATCCAAAGTCTCGTGATGGGTTTTGATTGAACGTTGGCCTGTGAGGTGGATTTGGATTCAGAATGTTGGTAAATGTATTCTGGTTTGGAATCGGCATAGATTGATGTTGTCCTGGTTTCTGTGTAAATGGATTCTGAGTACCACTCTGTACAAAGGGATTCTGATTCGGAACCGATGTGAAATAGTTTTGGCCTAGAATCTGGGTAGACAGATTCTGACTACCAATCTGTGAAAAGGGATTCTGATTCGGAACCGATGTAAATTGGTTTTGACTGCTAGTCTGGAGAAGTGGATTTTGATTGCCATATTGGAAGGAGGGAATGCCCCCTGTTTGTGTAATCCTTGGTATAGTACTAGTGACCTGAGCACTAGGTATGTCCATTGACTGTGGCAAGGTACCCATAATGCTAGTAGTAGGTGTGGTTGTTGATTGCGCACTAGTGATACCGACATAAGATGTATGGGCTGATGTTTTAGGTCTTTTACTCCCAATAAGAGGACCAGTGGGAGTGGATGAGGATGTCCCTGTAGTGAAATTAAATCCTGATGTCATGCTAGGTATACCAAATGGGGACGTATGGACTGTTGTACTCTGTGTAGACGTGTTAGATGGCATAGTCATGCTGACTTGAGGTATAGTAGTACTAGCAGTCGTGGTATGTGTCCCTTGTGTAGGTTGAGTTTGTAAGGTGCTAATGTCAAATCCTGGAGGTAAGGTAGCACCTTCAGCTAGCAGTTTTCCTAAGAACCGTTGACGATCGTTTGCTAGGTACTCATCTACAAAAGAGGCAAATTCAGGGTCCTGTGCGGCAGCCTCTATGTCTTCTGTTGTAACATGTCCTTGAGTGTTTCTAGTGGTGAATTTGTCTAATAGAGTCTTATGAGGTCTTGAAGAAAATGGGTTGATGAACTCGCTTGGGTTCGACATGTTTTCTCTCTCTCTTCTCTTAGACCTAGTTTCAACCATGTAAGACAAGCTCAATATGCAGGAAATGCAAAACTATATCTAGAAACTGTATGACTCTATTCTATGTTTTTGGGGTTTTCTTATGCAAAATAAGGGATGTCCTATGATGATACTAGTCTAGACCCTAAAGGTGCAAGAAGTCTAAGTGAGACCCTAAAATGATCAATTCTATAAACCCAAGGTGAAGGGACCAACTACCTAAAGTCAAACCAAAGTGTCAATTTAGATAAGTCAAGGAACCAATGTAGGACAAAGATCAGAGACACGTTGAGTTTCCTAACTAGACTGATGAGGTAGGACAACTCTCTGTGGGACAAAGTAGATGATGATAAGACTAGGTTCAATGACAGATTTCGTTGACACTATGACCTTTCTAGAGTATAGATGGTGGACTACTCCTAAAGTTTGTAAATGTGACCTCTCTAAAAGTCTAATGCAAAGTAATATGATCCCTAAGATGAAGGTAAACTTTAACTGAAGACAACTATGGTAATGACTAAATGAACCTAAAGGATGCAAAATTGAGCAAATCGTTTCAGGTTTCTGTTTTCAAAGACTGTTTGTATGAAGACCACTGAAACTGGAATAACCCTGATAACTGGACAGTGACAGTGAATTTGGGTTTTTCTGGTAATCAGACAGATGCGTTTCAATTTTAACAGTTGCGGTTCAAACTGACAGATGCACTTAATTATCGATGACTCAAGATGATGATGCGACTAATATAACGCGATGTGGAAAAGCCATAAAGCGTGATGCTAATCACACCGATGATGCTAATTTAGAAATTGCTGTGATGCAACCTATAACAACCGATGCCACCTATATAACCGAGATGCGAGCCACACTAACAGATGCACTCATAAATTATGATGCACTCGATTTAATGTGATGCTTACCTGCACCAATGATGCTAATTTAAAATCGATGTGTGTTTCGGGTGAACAATTATGTATTCTCTCAGGAATTTTCGCTGATGAAATTAAACCGACTCCATTTTCCGCGGATCAAATTCTAACAATCAAAGATAATCATAAGACAAAGTGTTTTTAGTTTCAATTTTGCACTCACAGAACATTTAAGTTGATAATAGACAAGCACATCCTAATAGGCCAAAGGCCTAGGGTTTGTATACTTGGTATAGCCCACCTATTATACCTCGGATTGGTGATAAACACCTTTCCTTCTTGAGAGGGATAGCTTAGGAATTTGGTGGCATTGGATCCCCTCCACGGCTCATTAACATCTTTCAAGCACACCAATTCCGAATTCATTGGGTAATGACATCCCAAGAACCGCTATCTCTACTCAAGGGGATCAGTAGTGAGTAATCTTCGTGCATGATACTGTACCCTGCACTAATACCAAGCAACGACCACAAATAGGTTGGTCTCTACAACAAAGGGTATTTAATTCGGGCATTCCGTTCGTGGGGTGTGATCCATACAACGCGAGTCTCCTTTCAGATCCATCTCATTGGAACCACACTCGTGATTCTTGGGGTTTCAAGAACCCACTTTGTATACCGCCGAAGTCCCTCGGTTCGTGGTGCGTACCAGTCGTTCTGGGGTGAGTACTTTTTCCCACCAGAACAGGCCCAAGTTCTAGAGTTGGTAACCATTTCTCTTACACCCAGGATCGCACGGATGCGCAAGGGGAGAGGATACTTCGGTGTACCAAATCATAAGGGTGACCAAACTTGTGCTTTCGCACCAAAAATAGTAGACACTTGTTAATTTTAATTCAAACGAAAGATTTGCTACGCTACCAAACAATATGTTTCAAAATTTAACTAAGGTCTTCGACAAACGTCCTACAGAAGATATCGTTAGTAATTTTCAATATTGTCTTCGTCAATCGTCCTGCAAAAGGTTGTTAACTCCAAATGGCCACAAGCTGAAAATCAAATATCAGTAACACGAAAATCAATTGAAAATTCCAGATTGCCGAATAGCAGAAATAAAAAAATTTACTAGTCAATTGCGTCGTTTTGTTACCAGTCAGATGCGTCGTTTCCTTTCAGTTGCGGCTCGGGATATCACTTGCGATTCAAGAATTTTCAGATGCGTCGTTTCTCTGTCAGATGCGGTTCATAAATTCAATTGCGATTCAAAAAATTCACATGCGGTTCCGGGAAATCAATTGCGGTGCAAAAACTTCACATGCGTCGTTCCGTACGAAAAATCTGCAAAATCAAAAATTAAAAGATCTACGGATTCGCGAAGATGGTGTCTTCACGTCGGGTTCACCAAAATGTAACGCCAAATAAAAGCTTTGCACAATAGACAACAAAGAAGATTGATTAGAAGCACACATTCAATACAAAACTAAATCTAAAATGAAAATTCATAAGTTAAGCAACAAAGAACATGGGAAAGTAAAAACGTAATTAAAACTGAAACAATATCACCAATTTTCAAACGTATTTCCATGAATTATCTCGATTGCCCTTCTCCATTTTGCTTGTATAGTATAATTGCCCTCAGATTTTCAAGTTCGTGCAAGTATAGCCTAAGATAGTGATTAGCAAAATATCGAAGATTCAAGACAAAAGTGCTCTCCAAAGTTACAAAATTCGCGAGAGAGATTGGAATGAAGAATGACAAATCAATTTATAGAAAATTGATTATTCGAACGACATGCCAAGATTGAAAGATTAATGGACGGTTGAGATTGACTGATTGGACATGCATTCAGATAACTGACAGTGATGACATGAGTGATTCGAATTAGAAATAGAATTAAGGATTAAATAAATGATTTAATCTTCAGTTCGGCGTTCGAAAACATTAGAAATATCTTTGCATGACAAAGATAAAGATTGATTAAAGAAACTCTCTGTTCGAATGCACGCACAACACTTAATTAATTAAATAAGAATATTTAATTAATCTGCATGTACACGCAATTGAGTTAGAAGTGGACGATTGCATGATTAGACAAAGAGATTACTCGAAGACGCCACTCAGACATTAAATCAATAGTTAACTGAACGATTAAAATAGATGTCAAGTTGAGTAAAAGTGAATACTTAGATAACTCACATAATTATCTAAAATATAGAAGAATGTGTTAAAATAGACTTAATGAATTAAATAATTCATTTAATTCAAGAGACTCAATATTCGAAGGATAATTAAATAAATAAGATTTATTTAATTAAGTGACGAAGGGGATTTTAAATGAATAATTAAATAATTTATTTATTTATTTAATTATAGTTGAAATATGATAAAGAATAAATTAAATAATGATTTATTTAATTTGACAAGACGGATAAGGTTAATTAGTAAGATAATTAAATAACAAGCGTTTATTTAATTAATCAGATAGAATAAAGAAAAGTGAATTAATTAAATAATTGAGATTATTTAATTAATAGAAGAAATAATAGAAGATGAATTAATGTTAAGATGAATAATTAAATAATTGACATTATTTAATCATGACCATGAATAATACGAATTATGAAGAATATAGAAGCCGCAGGCCTAGACCAAATTTTGGTGTCTACAGTAACATTTACCCATGTAAGGGTTTTTACAGAATTCAGAATGTAAACGAAATGCCATGATGGGTCAAGCCCAAATTTTGGATGTATAACAAAGCATACAAATTCTTTATTATTTTTAGAATACCCATGTGGGGTTTTTGTCAAATGCAAAATATTTATACAACGCTCTCATGTCGAGCTCAAATTTTGGAGAGATCCCTGGAGAATAGACATTATTTTCTTCAAATATAGATTTACTTAGATTTTTTTTACTATTTTATGAATACCCACATGGGGTTTCTTTAAAAATGCAGAAATGGTACAAATGTGGGTCGAGCTCAAGCTCTAGTTTTCCAGAAATGCAGAATATACAATATAATCTCTTGGGTCGAGCCCAAAAAGTGACATAAAATCCATTGTTCACAGGAATGGTTGCGGCCAAATGGAGGGGTTTTCAGCTTCAAGTTTCTTTTTGAAATGGAAAACCTTAAGTATGAATGCTAAGCCCCAGAATTTGAAGAGAAACAATTGGAATCATACAAATTTTAAAGTATAAGCATGGTGCGACTTGTATATGGCCTTGAAATTATAAATGGAGGTGACCCTTTTGCGGAGTTATTAAGCTTACTTAAGCCTCTGTTTTGAAGAAAGAATGCCAAGAAGAATACAAAGGAATGGTAGAGATTACCATGTGCGCCATGGACGAGTAAGAAATTCATGGCCAATATCTCTCAAGGAGCTTCAATATGCAGAGGTCGAGCCCTCACAATGGTGACCAAGAACACAAAAACAAAAGGAGGGAAACATAGAGCAAAGGGTGCATCAGATAACCATCTCATAGCCATGGCCTATGAGGATTTTTTCTCATCAAAAACCCAAGGAATGAAGAGAGAACAGTCAACAATACTCACCATGAGTTATGAAGGTTGAGCATGATCAAGATTGAGAAATTGGGAGCTCAATTGGAGGCTCGAATGAAGGTTTCTAGCTGAAACCCTAATGCACATGGCGACACCCAACATAGCTCATTTTCTTCCAAGTCAAATGATGCAAAAGAAACAATAGTCGATGGTTTTGTCTTTAGGGTTTTCCCCAACCCTAATTCGACTTAGGGGATAATTGTTATTGATATATCTTATACATAACTCATCGGTCGAGCCTTATGGGAGATCTCCATGTTTTTTTTTTTTTGACTAAGTCTTTAGGCTTGCCAATGAAATATTTTTATGACCTTTGACTTTAGGGTTTATGCCAAAATACCCATGGTGGCCGATAGAAGCCTTGATTTTATTTTGCTTATGCCTTAGATTTCATTTTTATTTTATTTTAGAGAAATCAATAATATTCATGCTTAGATTTTATTGATAGAAATCAATCTTATAGAGTGGGATTTTATAAAATAAATGACTAAGGCTTTCTATTTTAATTGCCTTGGTAAAATATGTGCCTTGGCTTTGTTTTTTTTAATTGATTTTAAAAGAAATCAATTACAATGTAAGGATAATATTTATCATTTTTTATGATTTTTTTTGAGAAAAATCAAGATTTGTAGAGGGGATTGAGTTTATTTTTGCAAAGATTTTCAGAATCTTAATTACAAAATTGGGTCAAATTGAGAATCTGCATGCCATGTAAAGCAAGAATAAAACAAATTGTTTTATTTCTTTGCTATCTTTAGCAGATTTGTGAGTAATCTTTCTTTTGGTCGGATTTGAGCTTCTTGGTGGAGAGATAAGGTGTTTTTTTTGCTTTTAAAGCAAATCAGACCTATTTTTAGAAGCTCTTCAATATGTACATGCAAAAAGTGTGACTTTTCCACTTTTGTGCCAACTTTTTGGGTAGTTTTTGATGCTTTTCCTTGAGCTTTCTTCTTGAGCTCGGATTAGGGTTTTTGAGGTATATCTTGAAGAAAACTTAGTGTTTTCTCAGTTTAGATTATTGTTTCTTGCTCTAATACACATCCTGAGAGCTTTTAAACTTCTTTGTACTCAGATTTTGAGAGTTTTCACTCCTTCATTCAATAAAGTAGCATTCTTATCTCCAATTTTTGTCTCTATTTGCAGTTTTAGTATGATGTCTACATTGTGATTCTATTTACAGATCATTTTCATGTCCTATTATTGTAGATCATTGATATAGAAAGTTCATTTATTGCAGGTTGCATGATGTGTTTAAGTCCAAACCTTCATGCAAATCAATTTTGTATTGGTGTTCATGAGAGGTTGTGAATTCATTGCTATTTTTTTTAAGACTGTTTGTGGGTAGAATATCAAAGTCATTATTAAGTTTGAGATCATATTAGATAGGTTTTACATTTCAGTCATATTCTCTATCCCTTTTCCCAGAAGATCACTTAGAATAGGATCTATCATTCGGAGAACCAGCTCACTTTGGAGATTCTCTTTTCACATAGATCACCCACATCTAAAGAGTTTCCATGTTTCAACAGATAGTTTGATTTTTGCAAATCTGACAAAGGGTGCATATCTGATTGATAACAATATTATTTATACAATGATTGTTGTGTTTTGTATATGCTCATTTAGCTTCTATATTATGCTTTATGTTTTATTTCCTCACTTGGGATAATACTCTATATGTTTCTTATATGCTTCATCTAGTTCTTATGTTATATGATTGTGACTATAATCATAGTATGAGCTAAATACACCAAATTCAATAGATGCTATGTAATATTTAACTAACTAAGCTATAATCTGAATGAAATGTTTAAAACCATAGAACAAAGAAGTCATTTAAACAAAACCTATCAAGAAATGCATAAAGGAACCTAGTTAAATGCTTCAAACCTCATCCCATTGGGGGATTGGTGTCATGTTAATATGGAATGGAAACCCTTTCCCAATCCCGTTGATAAAACGAGCATCTAAACGAATTCCATTAATGAAGACTAAGCTAATATGATGAAAACTAAGCTAAAGATGGATGCAAGATGAATGAAGATGAGTGATGAAATTTGCAACACAACTTTGCTAAAATGGATGGATCCATTTCTCTCCAAAATGGGAAGTATTTATAGGAGAAAATTTGGTTAATCAATGGCTAAGATTGATTTGATCAATCAAGGGTTGAGAAGCCATTAGAAGTGAAGGCATGGATCAAGGATTCTCATCAATGGATGAGAATGCAAGATCACATGGATCAAAGAGTTAATCAATGGTTCACAATGATTCAAAGAAGCACACCTTCACAGTTGTTAGAAAGTTTGTTACAAAAGAATATTCCATTTTTTAGTTCAAATGGAAGAATATTCCCATGCAAGTGGGAGGGTGAGAGAAAATAAGAATTAGATAATTTAAACAAATTTTTAATTGTGCAAATTGAGTGAAATTAGGAGGCCCATTAAATAATTGATTTATTTAATGAAAGAGGGTCAAATGACATTTAATTCAATAATTTATGATTATTTAATTAAATGAGACTTGACATAAGCAATTTAATCGAATAATTCACATTATTCAATTAAATAAGATGGGAATTAGTGTGAAAGAGGATGAATTAGTCAAATAATGATTATCATTCAATTAATAGGAGAAATTGATGCATTTAATTAAACAACCAGGATCATTCAATTAAATAGTTGAAAAGAAGGTGAATTTATGATGAAACGATGTTAATAATCAGATTCAAGTGTGCATTATTAGTCAAGACAATTTTAAGTGTCTACAATGATTATTTGTGTTTCATGCTTATGATGCTTACCTTTTATGATATGCTATGATAATTGTGTTAATCTTTGCTTACAAATGTATATTATCTTATGATTATCATGTTCATGTCTTACATGTTTATGATTATTTGTTTCTAATAACTATCATGTGCATGACTCCATGTTTATGATCCTTGCCATACCCATATCTCTTACATCATATTTGTACCTACATGATCCTTATCTAGCCTCTAGGACCATCCTTACTTTATCACTTGTCTATATTGTCGGGGTGGAAGAGGCATTGCATCTTTCCTCTCCCTAATTACACATACTTCTACAATATTATCCAACTTATACTACATGTTTATCATACAATGTTTTTTACTACTACATGCTTTATCATGCTTATAAATTTGTATGCCCTCCTCTGACACCTTACAACCCTTGTATGGAATCAAAGGAAGTGAGCTATATATGTCACTAATGTTCCTTTATAACTTGTTTTGTGCAATGACATGTCCATAGTCATTCCCACCTTGAGGGAGGCTTTTACCAACTAGTCTACAAAGTCAAAGATTCCATCGACTTGGTCCAAGTCTTGTTTGCATAGTCAATGCATGTATCACTTTCCATAATAGGCAAAATGTATCATCTATATCCTTCTACTTTTATCTTTTTTCAAAGATAGTTTATTTAATGTTGTAGTTATGCTAATATTGAATGCTTGAGAAATGCTACTCATTAACTTTTCTATTTTATAGGTTCCTATGGAGAGCTCACTAAGAGAAGAATTCAAGAATGTTCATTACTTAAGATGGATGTGCATCCTTTAAGTGTCCAAAATGATTAATTTAAATGTTGAATGTTTATTTTATGTTGACATGTGTATCCTCCTAGTAATTTGAATGCATGTTAAAGTGGAGGAAAATGTAATGATGAAATTGCATACCCATTCTCTTTCTGCTTGTGTTTTTAACCCAATTAGATCAGTGCCTTAAATGCAACAATAAGCATACAAGTCATGTTATTGCATAATTAGATCATGACATCCCAATATCTTAATCCTATTATTATTGATCCTATGAAACTCATTTCTTGGTCACAAGATCAATTTTTCATAACCCAATTTCTAATTCATGCGTGCAAAATTGACCCATGTCAAGTCACGCTCAAGAATCTATATCCTAAATTTTGAAATTCAAGTTTAATCCTGTCAACTACCTCCAAGCTATTGTAAGTTGACCTAGTTTATGTGTTGATTTATGCACTACGTTATTGTATTTAAGGATAACCATTCACTCATTAGAAATAACTTAAGATTCTACTAAGCTCATTTATAATTCCATTTGCAAAAGGATATAAAATCTAGCAACACTATCAAATAATTATATTAACACTCATCATCCTAGGGAAATTTCATGTTTGCACGTCTTTGATTGTTTATTTGGAATTGCAAAATCAATCTACTAAGGGTCTACATGAAAACTTGACCCTCACAATTCAACAAAATCTCCAATGATGTTATCAATGCTCATCCTTGCACATATTCAACAATAGAAATTACAACACTCTTCATTGTCAATGCAAATTCAAACTTGCAAAGGTCATCTACCTATAATTGAACAACCGTTTTACAAAATCTAAAAAAAAAATCTACATCAATCCTAAAAAAAATTGACAAATCAACTTTTTTATATATGAATTAACACTTTCATCAAATTTCAAACTACATATCCCATTTAATTTGTTTAACTTCCACAAATAATTTCAATCATTTCAAATATATATCTAAACCCTTAAATCATTAGGGGAAGAGCACCAATTACTAACATAGTTCCAATAACCGTTTACTCCATGCTTACTTGACCCCCCAATAATCGTTTGTATTTTAGTCATTACATAATTTTAATTATGCCAATAAATTTTTGCATCTTGCACCTATAAATGTTCACTACTGAATGTGTAGTTGACCAAAAAAATTGAACAACTATTGTTACATCTATTTCCAATGAAAACACATTGAAAACACCTTGATTTTTTTAAAGTTTTTATTGGTTGTCCAATGAATGGGTAGTGGCGAAGTGGTTGTTATGTAGTGGACGATACATTGAAAACACCTATTTTTGACCACTTCTCACTTAACGAGTTCTACAACATGTGTTGTTACTACACACAGGCCAAAAAATTTTATATAAGCAAATAAGTCGCATACAGAAAGGACATAAAAGAATCATTGAATTTTGATGTATCATTTAGAATCTATGAATGTGCAAAGTTAGCTATGACGAATTACCCTAATGTTTATTTATTGATTAATTACTAAAGCTAAATTTTAAAAAATGGTGCTTCAATACACACTAGAATTGAATCATGCTTCCTAATATAAGTTCAAATTAGGTGTTTAATACTTTATAAGAATATATTTTAAGACTGAAATTATCATGTCAAAGATTTTTTTATTGTTATAGGATTTTAATTATTCTCTCCATATAATTTTGAACCCTGAAAATATCGTATCAGATTTCTACTATTGCAATGACCTTTGTTTTAAGATTCTAAAATCTTCATTGATAGATCTCATATCAAATTAAAACATTACTTGATTACCCTTCCCCACAATTACATTTTATAATCAGAGCAAAGGAAAATTGAAACAATGATAAGAAATGCTGGTTGGTTGTTGAAGTTGAATCAGCCAACTACCATGGGCAGACAAGTTCTGAAATGTTTTTATGGAGAAGAATGATCGTACTTTGCTAAGCTGGGAAAGTGGGGCGCACAAATTAGTAAAGCATTGTCTGATAGGACGAGAAGTAGAAGCTAACAAAAATGTACCAACTCACATGCTTCACATCATACGTATCATTATTCACATGCTAGCTGGTCCCTTTGACAATAATGATGACCGGCATGACATTGATTTGCCTTCTGTTACATGGAGTTACAGCTTCACAGTAGACGCCCAGTACGTCATTTTTTGAATCATAAGCAGCTTGTCTGCTGTTTAAGCAACCGACATCCTTAATAGACCTGTTATTTTCACATTTATGTTATTGAAAATACATAAACATTTTTCAATATAGTTGTGTAAGAAATTTTTACATCAATATTTTAGAACATATACGTATTGGAATATGATACAAGATCAATGTGTCAAACAATAAAATAATGATCGAATAATAGATCATGGAGTTTGATCCAGTATAATTCAGTATGATCCAAAACATCATGGGATATGATCTAGTATGCTCCAAAACATCATGGAGTATGATTCAATATGATCCAAAATGTCATGGAGTATGATCCAATATGATTCAATAATATGTTGATGTAAAAACTCTTGTTAACCGATAGGCTACATATAGTGTAAGATTTGAGCTTGAAACAAGTCTCATGTCTACAAACAACTATTGATTCATCAGAAAACAAGTTTCACTATCATTAATTGGTAAAAAACTATCGTTTAATAGTAAAAGCTTCCCAAATATTAGAAGAAATCCTCCAAAATCTCACTTATCATATAAAAACTAGATAAATATTGATTTGTCAATTAGGTGAGAATATTTTATTTCCATTTACAATGTTTTAAATTTGCATGCAAATATTTCAAAATGAAATAATACCTAATTTCTTTAAGGAAAAAATCTAGATTTGTGCAAGTGAAAATCTAGATTTGTCTAAGTTTATTTCATTCTATTATTTAGCACTTATTATTAAGTGTTTAATCCATGTACTATCTAATATATTAACATCCATATAGTTTTCTATTGATGTAGGAAAAAATCTAGATTTGTCTAAGTGAAAATCTAGATTTGTCTAAAGTTTATTTCATTCCATTATTTAACACTTATTAATTGTTTAATCCATGTACTCTCTAATATATTAACATCCATCGGTGTAATCCTTGAACCTCCTTTAGATATCTAAGTGCTAATAGAAGTGCTAGAAATCTTTGTAATTTCAATAAACATATTAACTGTTTAAGCTGTTATGATGAATTCAAATTAGAAATATATAGTGTCTCAATAATTGTAAAAACAAAATTCATTCTTAGAATTACTACTTAAAATGATGTTTGTTGTAACCAAAAAAAAGTTATGAATATTTTGATCAAAACTAAGTGGTTTCTTTAGGAAAGAAGACAACAAATTCATCGTACTTGGTACTTCATTGTCAAGATTGAAGGTCTGAGAGATAGAGGATATATTCTTCCCTACACTGTCTTGAAAGTGAAAGCAACGCAGATGCTTTAGTAACATGAACAATAGACCAGGATATAGTTGGCAGAATAATTTATATTCTCATGGAAAGATAACATTACAAAAGAAGAAGATAAACTAAATACAATTATGGATCAAGGGTTTCTCTCAATGAAATAT
Source organism: Sequoia sempervirens (assembly GCA_007258455.2). Lineage (NCBI taxonomy): Eukaryota > Viridiplantae > Streptophyta > Pinopsida > Cupressales > Cupressaceae > Sequoia > Sequoia sempervirens. The sequence goes on along the minus strand of VDFB02070961.1, from coordinate 6,278 downwards.
AACAACATTATTAGAAGTTTTCAATTAATTCATTTGCTATTGCCTATTAATTGTAAGGCCTACAAATTTACCCAGTCTTAAAGTCTCGTGACAAACAATTGTTAACTTCAATATACTCATTTATTGATGTTTGACAAGTGAGCTGTAATAGGTCCTTTCTTAGAACAAGAGTACTGCTAGCTTTTATGAAACAGAGACAACAAATTCAGTCGAGAGTTAAGACTCTACGTAAATGCTCTCATTTAATCTGTCATTCATTCAATCAAGGAAGTACCACAAATAGTATTATGACAGATACAGAATTTCAAACAGAGCTTTCTTACTGCATTGATATCACAGATTGCAGAGAGCCATGTTTAATTTTAGCAGAAATGTATCTGAGAATTTGACATTGATCATTAACAACACATACATAGTCTTCTTTCTGCTTCTGCTGATGGATTTTTAAGTTTTTCTCCCCTTTTTTTGTTCTTTTCTAAGAAGGCAACAATTCATACAAATAAATAAACTCACAAGTCAAAAGAAAGCAATACTCTGTCAATTACTGTTTCAGGTTAAGTATCAGCAAATGATTTCATGATGATCATTGTACATGAATGATCTAGTTAAACCAGGGTTCATTGTTATCGGCATTGGGATTTTGATTGTGTCAACTGATCTTTCAGCTTTAGTTGTGAAGCAACATAAGCTTGCATGACAAGGTCGAGGTCTCAGATCTTCCATGGCAAATTACTACAGCAATTTGAAGCGTACTAACCACAGCAACTGGCTAAAATAATCTCGGAGACGTCCTGTGAACAAAAGAATATGTTAGAATACTAAGTTGTTTGACAAAGAAATAAATGCTTATACACTTAGAGCCATTAGATTTCCATAGTAATGGGGTTTCTGGATTTTACTGATCAACATATCGGATCATACTCCAAGAGAGTAGAAATTTGTTCTATCTAAGTTAAAATAAGTAGAGACCCATTAAAATCAACATTTCAGATCATACTCCAGGAGAGCAGAAATTTGTTCAATCTAAGTTAAAATAAGTAGAGACCCATTTGAATTAACCTCTATTTTTGCAGATGGAAATCATTACCTAAATTTAGTAGTTGACGCAACACACTTTCTTTTGAATTTGCCTGACTTACCATTAATAAAAGTTATTACTGTTTCAATAAAACACACTTTCTTGATCAAATAAAGAAGGCAACATGACTGGAGCGTCAACAGCTGGGACCATATTCTTTATTTAGTCCCAAACAGAAAACAAGAATGTCTATTCAAGGCAAGTAGAAAACGAAAACAGAATTGAGATTCAAAATAATCTTTCTAGTAATAGTAACAGAATAGCACCTAAATGACGTGGAGGAAATACAGAAAGGGACAGAACAATAAGATATGAAGAAAAGAAAAAGTAGAATCTCAAAGAACAAAACTAGAAACGGATTTTTTTTGAATTGTCATCGAATAAATGGTATCAAACTATTGCTAAAACGGAGTATAGGACAAAACAACATTGTGCTTCGAATCAGCCAAGCGATGTAGAGGATAAAAAACGTTTGTTCATCTGAATAGCAATAAGGTCGTAATCAAACAAAAACTGCAAGATACAGATACATACTAAGGATACTCATTAAAACGCAATTGATGTAAGTTGTTTTTACCTGATTAAGTGGTGGAGATTTGAGAGGGTGCAGTGACAAACGCTACAGTCCTGAGATTATCACAGAGGCCACCAGAGTCACCCTTGAGAGCTCGGGGGCTGCTGCCTGTACTGCTATCAGACAGGGAACCAAAAGTCTTCTGCAAGACACCTGTCGGTGAAGTGTCCCCGCGGCCAGGACTGCTGCTGCTGCAGTCCCACCCATCGCCGATCATCAAATTGAGGGCGGAGGATGAGGCGTTTTTTGCACTAGGGGTGGCAGTGGTGGAGTTGAGAACCTCCGCTAGGGGTCCACCAACTGGGCTCTCCCATGTTATTGGGATCCAGCTTGTGTGCTGGTGGTGATGGCTTTGCTGCCGCTGGCGGTGGTGTTGGTCGGATTCGATGCCCAGACCCATGCCCATGCCCAGCCCCATGTCCATTACCAGCGGGTCATCTGATCGGGCTGTGGAGAGCTTGAGCGGCGAGAGTGTTAGCTTGTTGTTTGGGGAAGTGGGGGAGGGGAAATCAGAGGGGATGGAAATGGAGAGCTGGGTAGCGGAGGAAGTGGATGTGGTGGTGGAGGCGGCGGCGGCGGCGCTGCGCAAGTGCTCCATCTCCGGCCATGAGAGCGCCGCTGAGCGGTGGTCTCTTGTAGTGGCGGTGGTGGTGGTGGGCCAGTCGTCGAAGAAGTGGCGTATGCCCGCCGGCCTTTGCTGCTGTTGCTGGGATTCATTACGTTGTGTTGTCAGAGGCAGGATATTCATCTGGCCCAGCCCGAAGTCTGGGGCCTCCTCCACAAGACTTCGAGTCTCAAAGCTTATCAGATTGTTAGTCTTTGCCCCGGGCGTTACCATTCTTGATCGCCATGCATTGTCATTAAAAAGGCTGCTGTTCGTGGAGTCAAAAAACTGCCCAGATATATCACTTTTCATCCCGTTCAAATACCTGTCAAGCCCACAAACACAAACTGCTGAAGCCCACGACAGAAAAAAGGACAGAAAAAAACGGCAGAACATTCATCGAGATCTATGAGAAATTTCGAAAACATGAGACTTAATTCCACCCAAAGCGTACCGCAATGAAGAGTGTTTTTTTCTCGGCAATCTATAATCTAACAGCATGTACTCAATTTTCAAAGAAATTCAACGGTTAAAAAAAAGTCCATGCCAACTAACAGAACAGATTATAATAGTATTATATTATAGAAGGAAAGGTTAACCAGTAACTTCGATCATAAATGCATTGTATGCGAGTGGTCTTTTCGAGGTCCGCTGTCAGCACAGGCACCAATAAAGCCCACAAAACACGATGTGAAAAGCTCTTTATTATGGCTCTCACAAGTCTCAAGGTTATAGACATGACTAATAAAGTCTATAGATGTGGAGAAGACTTGGAAACAAATTTAAAAACACTAAAGGACTAAAGGACTACACTAGGTATACCCAGTTCTACAATATTGTTGACAGTTTCTTAAGGAATTGTCCCTTTCACCTCACAGTAGCCCTCAGGAATCTTATCAAAACACTACTTTCAAATCAACTGAGAAGTGCAAGAAAGAATGCAATGCAAACGACAGGACCAATATCAAATTTGCAAGAACTGAACAGGAATTGATTGAAATTGTCATCTATCTTCGAAACACCCTTGGCAAGATCTTTAAAACCAGTCAGTATAAGTTGCTAATAAGATCCTTCCCTTTCCTAGCAGCAGAATTCATCAAACGCTGTATTTATTCATAAGTTTGTAGTCCGTAGATTTGTAACCATTTTCAGATCATACTCCATGATCCAATGTTATTTGAATATCTTCATCGGGTATCTTCATTCTGATGATGTTGGATTATAAAGTATGATAAACATGGGTGGAAAATACTTACACGCCCAAATCCAAAAACTCGAGACTGAAACTAATACGCGATAGACTTGAAGGAAATTTTATGTCACTTTCTTTTCAATTGACTTCTTTTAATTGATATGAATTTAGCACTTTATTCTCAAAATTCCCAAATCCCTACTTTGGAATCAATTCTACAGTAGAAAGTCTTGATGTTCATCAAAATGCAATGGCTTAGAAAAAACGAACCACAAAAACAAAACAAAAATGGTCATTGATTGAACAGTATGTTGAGACAGCACCTGATGCATACAGGCCGTCAAAGCCCACAAATATCCGAATGAACCAAAAGACTTCTTTTTTATTATCAGTTCAGTAGTCTCAACAGCTTCAAAATGCAGGAAGAATACAAAAACTAAACTTGTACAGTTCTGTAAAACTAATTATGAGTGGAAAACATCCAATACACACATTCTTGTCTTTAAGGAAGTAATCTAATAGGCCTTCATATAGAAAACATAATCTTGTAAGAAGCTCAGTAAACTTGAAGGTAAACAAAACATAAGAATAGCTCAAAGAGGTTTATCATAAGTGTGCAATATGTTACGGTTTTCTTTCCAGTTTACCTGTCGACGTTGAGCGGAATTTGATAGGGAGTGGTGGAAGCGTCGATGGATGCGGCGAAGGCGGAGTGCTTAAGCCCTGTGTGGTGCTGTTGTTGAGGTTGGCGTAAATTTGATAGAGAGGAAACGCTGCTATTATTATGAATACTATTACTAGCATTGGTGTTGTTAGCAGGATTTGTAGCGCTACGAGCAGCAGCCAGACTTGTTGATGTTGCAGACGAGGAATTGTTAGCAGCGCCGCCGGTGGAGGCGGCATGGGTGCTAGTTTGATTGGTAGTCTGGCCTTCCACAGGCTTTCTTGAACGGTGACGGCCTCTATTCATGTGCCGTTCACAATACTTCTGGTCTGGAACGGCGTCCCTGGAACAACGCCACTTCTTCCCATCCGTTCTGCGGCATCTTCCTGGCTCCGGATCCGCATTGTTGGCAAAACCCAAATGGAAAGAACTCCACCCCACTGCATCAAAACACACCAAACACCATTAACACACATACATAAATTGCACTGCATTGGGGTCTGAAACGGAACGGGACTTACAGTTGGGGCGGAGGGATCCTAAGCCTGGTGAAGACAGAGAGGAGAACATATTCAAGGGGTGATTTTTACGAATCGGAATCAGAAGCTCCGGCGGTACCGGTACGTTGGCCATCATGTACTTGAAAATTAAGGCCTGGTGCTCCAACTCCTGCCACTGCGACGGCGTAAACGGACTCAACCGTGTACCGCCAAATATTCCATGCATGCCGTTGCCTCCATTGTTAACAGCCACAGGCAGCATTCCTGCACGTTATGAAACACTTCAAGCTTCTATACAATACTCAAAATCAGATTTTGTTATATGAAAAAATGTCACAGCATCTGATTCTCTCATAAGTTTGTTGCAAACAAAAGTTTGTCAACAGAAACGAAAATCCACATTTGAGGTACTACACTCGTCTGATCCAAAAGCAGCATTTTTTCAAAGATTTCAATCTTCCACAGTTTTCTTCAACAAATATATACCATACGTTTGAAGTCCCACTTAGTGACCAACCCACCCATGGGCAACACTGCTGCAAGGTTTTACAGATTTCAAACATCCACAGCACACAAAATCTCACAACAGAAGCCCTTAAAACAACCGTAGACAGAATGTTTAACGTGAAACTTTGTTACCCATCTAAAAATTTCAAATTTGCACTCTCTAAATCCGTTTTTTCAAATGAAAGAGTATGTAAACAGACTTGACTGCACCTAACAACAGTTGCAGATTTTCAACCCAAACCCATACCCAAATCAAGAAACAAGAAAAGCCCACGTACAAACACAAACATCCACCAAAACAAAAACCAATTACCAACAATTAAGCACAGTACCTGAAGGCTTACTGGACGTAGTATACTGGTATCCACCAAAGGGCAAGCTAGTAAGACATTTGTTATAAGGAGAAACAACAGAGTCACTTCTCATAAGCCTACTGGCCTGTTGCTCTGCCGACTCAAGCAACTCAGAAGAAGTATTATGCGAAGCATCAGACACAATAGAACCACTCCGCATAAGGTACGATTCAGTACGAGCCATCTTGGGTGCACTTCTCCAGTCTTGATCCCTTGACGTCGTCTGCTCCAAGTCCATCTCCGAGGCCGAACGGCAATGCTTAAGCTGGTTATGACTCATTCCCAACACCCCGTCCAAACAAACCGCCGAGAAATCCATTCTACTACTTCGCACACATGGGGATATAACACCCAGCAAAAGATCCCACCACCTCGGAGCTTCCAAGTCTCAGAACGGGAGCCCTCTAGATCTACCCACAAACACTAAAACTCAAATAAAGACGAAACAAAACTGGTTGCTTTTGCTTTCCTTACAAAACACTCAAATCAGTCGTCATCAATAATAATAGCCCTTCCTTCTAATTTTCTGAGCCTCTGGCAGGGCCTTGCAATCCATCCTCCTCCTCCATCATCTTCTGCTGCTGCCTCTGCTACTGCAGGCACACAACTATAAGAAGGCCAGCAAACAAACAACGCCCAAACCGCTTACCGCCTCCCACAAAACCGCCGGTTAAAATAATTACAGCGCGGATGTTTGCCGATATGTCTCTACGCACTCGCATGCATGGGCTGGTGAATGGCTGCCACGTGATGCCTTCAAACAACGCAAAAATCTATCGCTACCTTAACCCCTGGTATCTTCAAAA
>VDFB02070960.1:0-21360 GCA_007258455.2 Sequoia sempervirens | reverse complement strand
GAGAGAAAATGAATGTTAAGGGACATAAAATGGGTCCTAGGTCACACTATGGCTAGAGCTAGATGGTAATAGTCACCAACGGTGAAATTTTGTTGTTTATTATTCTTAATATTATTGTCCACCATACATATTTATAGACATTCTTTCATAGATATTTTTAAAATCTAAATTAGTCTAATTTTAAAGTTAGTTTTAGATTTTCTTATATTTCAATGAGCTTCTTCTTGTAATTTAAAGATTATATATGTGTGTGTGTGTGTGTGTGTGTTTATTATTGTAAAAGATAAATTAAAATAATAACATTCAAATGTTTCACATTATTCTTTTCATTTATTTAATTGTACAAATAATGGTCTTTAATCATGTAGCTTTGCAAAATTATAGACTTAGATGAGAATATAATTTAGTTGAATATACTCCTATTTTGTTCATGAGAATGAAAAATGAACAAGCAAAGAACAATAAAACAAATATGAAAATGTCCTAAAAATCACCACAACCTTGTTGAAGAAATCTAAAGTTATGTCAATGGATGCTCCAAGATGCTTGATTGATGCTTGATTGAATGTGATGCAAAAGTGCTTGAATGCTAATTGATGAATACAAGTGAATCCTTGATGATTGGGAGATGTAAAATGAGGAGAAAAAAACTTATTTATACACTATTGTGCCCTAATAACCCAATGACACCTCATCACAGACTGACATAATGTATTTTAAAATAAAAAGCCAAAAGAAAATTTGAATTATTTTGAATTTTGAGCCAAGAGGGACTCATTCGCCACCCATGGGAATGGGTTCCACCTTGGGCTTGTAAGTAGGTGTCAAGAATTAAGTCACATTTAATATTGTTTGTTGGGTTTACATTCAAAAATATAATTAATTAAGCCTTATGAGTGCATAAAGGGATCAAATAAAGCATAAGAAAGGTATAAATAGTGAAATTAAGCCTAGAAAAGCATGAAATCTTGTTACAAGACTTTACAACACTTCAAAATAGGACTTGATAAGTGATGAAAAGGTGATTTTTAAGTGAATTGTAATAAATATAGTCTAGAAAAGTGTAGAAATATATTACAACACTTCACAACACCTTCACAAGACACCATAATTTGAATATTTAGGACCTAATGTGAATGTTTAAGCCACATTGCAACATTAAATCAAAGCAAGACAAATCAAACATCACAAGAGAAAGACCTAAAAGACCATGAAAATGTTAATGATCCATTTTTCTATGGTACACGTGGTTGTACCAATGGATAGGAAACCTCTGGCTATTAAGGTCAAGACTTTTATTTGTTCGTGGGTTAGTGAATAATGATGACAAATCATATTTTGTGAATTTTTCATCATTTACTTCTTTATATGATAATTTATCTGCATAAAAATTCCTACACTCCTACCTCTTAGCTTCCCAACAACTTAATTCCTTGCTAGTTGTGTCTCGATGCATTAACATGGCTTTAAGTGAACTTGCAAGTGTGCTTCTTTCCAAGATTGAAATTCAAGATCATTCAACCTCATGATTAACTCCTCAATCTATTTTTTATTATTTTCTGTTTCCCCCATTAAATTTTGCTAAGTACCGAAAGGATGTTGAGGAATTGTTGGATGAGTTTGTTGTTGTGGTTGTTGAGGATTTTTTTCATGTGCTTGTTGATAAGGAGAGATTTTGAGGAGGATTTTTAGGTTGATTATCATCTCCTACAAATTAAAGAAATGAACATTAAAAATAACCTAAATTTACCTATTTAACAAAAAATTACAAGAAAACAAATAATGCTTACTTATTCTTCCTCCTTGTCAACATGGCGGTATCCTAGCAATGAAATTACCAACATTCAATGAAGAAACTACAAGTTTTGATGCTTCCAAAATGTGAGCACACAATAACAGGGATTCTTGGGCATGGGCAAGAAAATATGGCAATGAAAATGAAATGAAATGGATTTTTTTTTGTTTTAATATTCTATAATGCGCCTGCGTTATAATGTGAGTGCATTATAGGCTCGATGTGACTGAGGTGACTGCATTATAGGTTTGATGTGACTGAGCCAAATGTATTATAGGCTTGATGTGATCGAGACTTAGGCTCATTCACACCAAGCCACAATGTGAGTGTGTTATAATGCACTTGCATTATAGCCTTTCAAAATATATTTAAAAATTTGGCCACTTTTTGGCCTCCCAAATTTTTGCACCCGCCCTCTTGGTTGTGTTTGGTTTAGAATTTCCCAAAGGTGTGAAACTTTTATCCATGTTTGGGGTTTGGAATCAAGAACTTCAATATGAAACCTCTTAACTTAACCAATCCACACTTGATGTGCAATATCTTCAACATCATTATGAGAGGAATGTTTTGGATACTATAATGACTATCTACAATGGTAAGGTTCTTGATGAAAAATTTGTGATCCATTTTTTGGAAAACAACTATGATGATGGAAAAGGATCGATATATAGGATAAAAAGGACACTTTTTGTTCTTCTTTCCAATCGTTCTACTGAGTTGCATCCCATCAATATTGGAATGACTTGTCACCCTTGTATTGCCCCTCATCTAAGGCCTCTTGTAAATTTTTGTTTCAAACTACCTTAATCTTTCTATTGTTGCAAGTTTATGGGTTCTTTTCAAAACAAGGGTATGTGCAGAATCATGATGGACCAAAAAGTGGCAATAAGGATGGGTATGTAAGTTCCGTATGTATCGGGTAATTTTTAACCAAAATTGATGAACAAAGTTTTTTAAAGGATATTCTCAACTTTCCACTAATATAAATTATGCTTTAATTTGAATTTAATAACTAACTATTATTTATTTTCATTTGAATTACTAATTGTGTCCCATTGATAGGCCGACCTAAAAAAATCTATAGCTTTCAACGGTATCACATATTTTTAATCCAAAACATGTATCACATTCTATAAGCCGTGATACTATAGGATTAAAAAAAAAAAATTGAATTTCAAGTGAAGTTTTGACTCAGTTAAGGTGGTTAGATATACGAAGTTTTATATTTTTTAAAAGCTGTAATAAAAAATAATAATTAATTATTTACTTTCTGCAAAAGTTACAAAAGAATATAGATCATATATGGATACGAGTCCTCTACTTATCTAAAATATTATAAAAAAATTATCATTTGTGGTTAGGGTGGTCAGACAGACACCTACTTATTTTTCCCTAAAATTTAAGTACTACGCATTGAAATTTCAATTTTTCACCAAATAGATTTTTTTTTTTTTAACAAACCTTAGGTTCAGAACTACATTCAATTTTCTACAAATTCTATTCTTACATATTTTTGAAATAATACAGATAACTTATTCAAATTTTAATGTCAAGTTTCCTAACTCTGATTTTTTTGAATTTTTCGCCACTTAAGGGCCTGTTTTTTCCATGATGATCCTGCACATACCCACAAGCTTCTATTTCTTGCTTTGGTCTTTAGCTTTTTCTGGTCTTTTTTTTATAATTTTTTTAGTATTTTGATATCTCATTTATATGAGACTCCTCTCTTTTCCCTCTATGGCTTGTTTGTAATAGGTTTGATCGTTTCCATATTTGTCTAATCGAAACAAATGACCCACTCTTTTGCTAACTCTGATTCAGAACCTAATCCCTCTCCATCTTTATTTACTCAAAGTCACAACTACTGACATACATTCTTCATTCTCCCTCATTATTGAATCCTTCTTTACATAATAACTTTCATACCTTTACTTATATCCTCAATATGAACACATCCATTTTATTCATGTTTGTCTCACTTTAGATTCATCTTTATGAGAATAGAAAGACACATTTATAAGTCAAAATTTAAATTTAAATTTTAAATATTTTCCCTCCTTTTAGTATTAACTACTATGATTTTGTTTAGCATGTAAGTGTTCAACATGTTCTATTTTGATTTGTATGTTCATTCATAATGTAATTGGTAATTATATATATAAAAAAAGAAAAATTAACAATTAGAAGGTGAGATCCTCCTAGGACATTTTGTTTTCCTAATAGACAAAGAAACACATCTATATATAGGCCACTTTCAAGTTGATGTTTGTTGTTCTTGATTCCTTAATTAAAGTTACAAGGCCAACCCATCTAGGGTTCTAAACTAGTGAAAATTGCAATTAACGATCTCATAAATTTATCAAGGGTGTTTGTGCACAATTTACTCTTTATAGGAACATCAAACATTAGATTTCATGGAAAACAATATTCAACTTAGTCAAATCCATTATAATTAGTGTTGAGCCTACAATGCTCCAAATTCAACCTCAAAATATCTATCCATGCTCTAATTTTGAGACTATAAATACTTCAAGACTCTTAATTTTTTAAGATTGTGAAGCATTTTTTACATCATCAACAACATTCTTATATTATCAATTCTAAATATAAACATCCTGGAATTGCTTACATTTATTTTTTAAATATTTTTAATAATAACCAAATTTTTATTTTTACTTTTTTATTTTTTAAAACCTGTCTCACATCGCTTGTCCAATATCTCATGCCAGTAAACCATTTTTTAGTTGCTAAATATTTTTACAGTAGTTTGATAGATTGGATTACTATCTTCACAGTAAATGGAGTTGATCATATTGCTATATTTACAATAAATTTAGTAACATTAGATTGAATTTTATTATGGAACCATTCATTGTTTCATCATCACATATATAGTAGCTCTGAAACCAAAACAATTGTAGATCTTTTATTTATTTATTGTGACCAAATTAAAGCAATTTTTATAGGGAGTCTAGTTTTTTTCATCTCATCTTCTATAAATTTCTACTATTGTTGATATTCTTAACTTTCTTCAAAATCTACCCATTTTTAGGATACTTTCATATACATATTTAAATTATTTCATATATAATAGAGGCATTGAAAATTTTCAAATCACTTACTTATAATAACTTTATGATTTTGTAATCCATTCTAGTTATAACTATATTTCCTTTTAACATTGTTTAGTTTTTGTTTATATTTTTCTTTGGAAACTATAAAAATTTGTGTTTGACATGCATTGTGTGATTTACTAGTACTTGATCAAACATTCAAACAATTATTAACTATAGGGGAAAAAATTCTCATATTTTTTTGTCTCCAACACAAAATGTGCAAGAGCTATTACACAATTTTCCTGTGGATAAATATGGGTAAGTGGAGAGAGGCATCCAAAGGGAGGGCATAGCTTTGTGTGCATGGGAGGCATGTAGATGGGATGATTGAATGAGAAACACATAAATGAATCTTGTAGGGTAGAAAGTGGTCGATGAAAGGGTAGGAAACTAAACAACATGTGGCATCTAAACAATACAAGTAGATTCTCCTTGTTGAATTTTGGTTTTGTGTGTGTTTTATTATCTATCTTTTAAAGAAGATGATGAATTGTCTCTTCTCATATTAAATATAGAACAATTTTCTTTTCCTCTTTAGAATAGTGCCCACGTGCTAGTAAAATGTTCAATCATGCCCTATTAATCTTTTGGAATCTATATGAACATGGGCAAGAGAGACACTTGTAATCTTCATATTGATGAAAAAAGGCTAAGAAATCATTCAACACCCATCCATGAGTAGAATCACCTTTATTTTATTTCCCATATTGTCTTTGTAACCATAGCAATATAAATTTATTTGTACATGTTTAAAGGACTTTATATAAATAAAGAACAATATGCTAAGAAAATCTTTGATTCAATGTCTTGTTATTCAATGTCAAAATGGAAAAATGGTGACCAATAACTCTATATGTGCATTGATCTCCATGTGTGGGTTGCAAGATGTGGAAATCCAAACAAATGTTACCTTTATATACTAGGTATTAGGTTGAGTTGGTTTGACCATGCAAGAATTTAATGACAAAAACTTCTTCCTTTTATATTAGTGTTGGTTAACACTAGGTGTGATGTGGAAGAGAGAGATAGACATAATTGAAAATTTGTTTTTTTGTAAAGTGGGGTGCCTCTTCTATTACTTTTTACCTTCAAGTGATGCTTATCTTGCATTCTAATATTTTAGAGAGCAAATGAATTGGAGAGAAAATGAATGTTAAGAGACATAAAATGGGTCTTAGGTCCCACTATGGCTAGAGCTAGATGGTAATAGTCACCAATGGTGAAATTTTGTTTTTTATTATTCTTAATATTATTGTCCACAATACATATTTATAGACATTCTTTCATAGATATTTTTAAAATTTAATTAGTTTAATTTTAAAGTTAGTTTTAGATTTTCTTATATTTCAATGAGCTTCTTCTTGTAATTTAAAGATTATATATGTGTGTGTGTGTGTGTGTGTGTGTTTATTATTGTAAAAGATAAATTAAAATAATAACATTCAAATGTTTCACATTATTCTTTTCATTTATTTAATTGTACAAATAATGGTCTTTAATCATTTAGCTTTTTCAAAATTACACACTTAGATGAGAATATAATTTAGGTTGAATACATCATTAGTATTTCTGATTAGCATATTCCATTAACTATATTAACCATGCCATAATTCTAGTGTTCTAGTATATGATCATGAAAATTTGAGAAAATATGAAATAAAGATGTCACTCTAAGATTATATAAATGAAAGGTTTGAATTTGAATGATAATAATAGAAAACAACATTGCTTTTTCAAGAGTACAAATTTAGTATGATTAAAGGCACAAAGGAAGCATATAAGCAAATTAAGATATTTGTAGTAAGAGAGGAAATTGAAAATGCTAAAGCTAATTTGAATTATTTTGGTTGTAACATTGGGTGCTTGGCATGCCTGTTTAAATTAATCTAAGAGTTTGTGGAAGGTTTCTTACCAATAAGATTTGCTGAAAGAAATTCTTTATACATCAAAGGTTCTGAAAATTTTGGATTACTATTCATCTTTAGGATTAAGGGCTAGATAAATTAACTATTAAATTGTCTTAATATGTATATGAATATCAATAGACATGTGATATGGAAAGAGTATATTTTCCAAAATCTTTGCATATGGTATAAGTTGAAATGAAATCAATAACAATAAAGAATATGCCTCTTTAACATATTAACTTATATATACTTTTCTATTGGTGTAACCATTGCACCCTTTAATGCAAGTGCTAGTTTTTATTATAATTATGTTCATTGACTTTGAAAATTGTCATTTATTGCAAATAGAACCTACACATTTAATATATTAAAAAATATTTTGTCGGAATATGATAATATGTTAATACATCTCTTGTATTTTCTATTAATGAGGGTATATAATCATTTATTAAGATTTTCTTTTAAGTTTGCCCCTTTCACAAGGAAAGAGTGCGCTATTAGGTATACCTTCTTCAGGTCGGTTTTGTCGATTTACCTTATAAAAATCCCACAGTAGAGAAGGTTGACAATTCCCTGTAGCAATAGACAAGCGAACGATGTATCCAAGAAGCAACCAATGTCTATTCTTACGGCTAAAAATGCGGTTCTGAGTAGAACGTGGCAACAATTACTTATCTTTTAGAGGATTGTCAATGGCGCAGATGAGTTTGAAATCTGTATGTTATACGTCTGAGAGTTTTTTAAATATTATTCAAGTCAATAAAGCAGAAATCTACGAAGCTGCACTGCAATTTCCATTGAAGAGTCGTGTATTCGAAGCCTTTAATTGAAGAAGTTTTTCCTTAAGAATTGGTATAAGAACAATATCAATAAGAATTGAAAATAGTTCTGTGGAAATGTCGAAGAGCCTTCTTGAAAACCTAAATTTAGTTCAGCCTGGTTTGGTGCTTGCTGTTACGGTATTTATAGGACTGATGGTGTTGACAGTTGTTATTTCATGGGCTTTTGAGGAAACGAAGAAGCGAAGTGGCACAAGTTTTTTATATGTGCGTGAAGGAGACAAGGCGAAAGAGAGTGAGGCAAAATTTGGATATGTGGGTGAAGGAGAAGAGAAGAAGAGAGAGACAAATTTTGCATCTGTGGGTGAAGGAGAAGAGAAGGGTGTGCTGAATTTTGGATATGTGAGTGAAGGAGAAGAGAAGAGTGAGGCAAATTTTGGATATGTGAGCGACGGAGAAGAGAAGAAGGAGAGTGATGATGGGCATGTGGATGTTTGGTTCACAGGAGTTGATGGGGTTGAAGGTGGAGTACTACTTGATACGGCAATACCATTGGCTGCTTCTGAGATTACAAAAGTATTAAAAGTAGTCGGAGTTGCAGTAGTGGGGGCGGTAGTAGCAGCGGGGGCGGCAGTGGCTGTAGCAGCTGTGGCAGTGGCCACGGCTGTGGTGGTGGTCGGAGTTGCGGCGGTCGGGGTGGCGGCAGTGGCGATGGCCGTAGCTATGGAGGTTCTAGCGGCTATGGTTGTGGAGGATGTGCTGGTGTGGGTTGATAAATAAGTGTGTACGTTACCCTAACTCTGTGGATGGCTAAACTTTTCTAGGGTTATGGAATGTGTATTGCAAATTGTATGTGGCTAAAATCCAAACGAAGACGTGGTGTGTAAAGAGAACCAGTCTTTGATATTGTATCTTTACGTAGACGAAACGAGAAATCGAATATGATAAACTGTAACTTTTATCAAATAAAACCTCAGATTAACATTTATTAAGAAATTGTATATTATTTGTTTTTGATAATGTAAATATTGAATGCTTTTATAGTAAATATGTGAACCATTTAATTAGAAATTTTTAACAAATAAATTATTAATATTAGTTGATGAATTTCATCTTTTATTACAATCTTTACATTGTTCAAAGTATTTAATAATGATTTTTCTACAATTTTAGAAGTATATAGTTTTTTCATTGTTCAAAGAACAAATTTAATGGACAGAATATTTCCACATTTCATGATAGTGCTTAGAAGTGCTTCTAAATGTAACTATGCAGAGATCGTTAGAATCAATATTTTAGATAACACTCTATCATCCATCATGAGAAAAATGATAAATGACGCAGGAGCATCCAGGTCCATCAAGTTAACTTTCAGTTTCAATTCAGTTTTATTTCAATTTTGAGTTGTGCTTCGATTAATTCTCAGATTGCTTTTCTACTCTATTTCTGATGAAAGTTTTGAGATAAATTTAACCAAATGAAAAATCCATCTTGTAAAAAGTCCAAATAGATATTTCCAATTTCAATTTGGTGAAGAAAGGATGAAATTTTTTAGGAAATTGTGAGTCTTTAAACTACTACTGGACTTTTGTAGATTTTTGGTTTGCATTCAACCTTGAGTTTTTGGTCTCCATTCAACTTGCAAGTTTTTGGTCTGCATCCAGTGTTGGGGTTTTGTTACCTGCATCTAGCCTTTTGGTTTTTTGTGTACACCCGACTTTGCATCTAGTTTTATGGAGAGTTGTATTTCAATCAGACATTTGTGGAACTTTAGAATGCTGTCAGTTGAAGGCTTCTGGGCTACAACAGACCCTTTGTGGAAAATCCTGAGTGAACCAGAACTTTGGTTGAGTTGAACACTTGCCAAGTTTCGATAGTTTTTCCTGCATTGCAAGAAAATTCATGTCATCCGACCTTGCGAGGATTCCATGTGCAATCAGACGTTTGTGTCAACTATCATTCCATTTGCCTTTTTGAGGAAATTGCAAGCGACTGCACCTTATGTTTGTGAACCTATTTTGATGAGTTTTTTTTGCCTTGCACGAATTTGGCATCCAAGTGGTTTGCATAAACTTCATATCGATCTTCCTTACGGTTATTTCATGACCAACTGGATTTGTGTAAAAATGCTAGTTATTTCATCAAAATGTTTTGTTCAATAAGAAACTTCCACATGAAGGAAAATATGTACGGAATGCAGGGTTTTCAAGTGCTTTGGCTATTTGTGGGAAATTTGAGGTCATCAAACTTTGTGGGAAGTTCAAGTGTATATGAACCTCTCAGAATTTCATCAATTGATTTAAATGAATAGTTCTAACACTGATGTAAGTGTGACATAATGATTACGTTGCTTGGTATAGATAGCAGAATTTATTTTGTTATCTGAACATGCAGACTTTCTTTGGTCATTGAATCATGCCAAACTTTCACTTGCTATTTGTCTATGGAACTTCCAATTTCTGTTGAATTGTGGAATTTTTTTGGTCATTTGTACGTGGAAACTTTTAGGTTGTTACTTGTCTTTCTAGACTTCTTGAGTGTATTCAAATTATGGAAAATTATTGTTCAACTAGAGAATTTATCAATCGCAAATTTTCTCATGCTATTGCATTTGTGGATTATCATCTTGCATTTACATTTGCGGATTATCTTCTTGCATCCATATTTACGGGTTTTCTACCTGCTATTGAATTTTGTTCACTTCTATAGCGATTTAGTTTTGTAATTGTCAGATCTTGAAACCATTGTATTTGCTAAGTTTTGATGTATAAAAAAAACTTATGGTCTTAATTAAGAGATATTTTGCCTGAAGAGAAAAGGATTGACTTTTATAGAAATGAATATTGAAGGTTACAATCACCATGAACAGAGAAGTTGACATGAACAAAGACTGCAGATAGGAGTGATGGAAATGAAAGAGGTTTTTGGAGAAGAACAATGACATTAGGAAGATGATCAAAATAAGATTTATTTGTGTTTTATAGAATCGCTGTAATTTTTGAGGTTGCAATGGTGGGGGTGGTGACAGTGGCGATGGTGGTAGTTATGGAGGTTGTAGCCACTATGGTGGTGGAGGATGTTCTAGTGTGCATTGATGAATTAGCCTATACTCTGTGGACAACTAAATTGTTCTAGGGTTTTAGAACATGTAATGCAAATTGTTTGCGGTTAAAATTTGAATTTAGATATGGTGTGTAAGGATAAATAGTAGGGATATTTTATCTTTACGTTGAGGAAAAGATAAAATGGAATATGATAACTGTAACATTTATTAACTAAAAGTTTGGATTCATATTTATTAAGCAATTATATAGTAATTTTTTTATAAAGTAAATATTAATTGTTTTTCTGTAAATATGTGAACCTTTTAATTAGAAATATTTTAAAAAAATTATTAATATTTATTTAGTTTATGAATTTCATATTTTATTATAATCTTTACATTGTTCAATCTATTTAATAATGATTTTTGTACAATATTAATTTAGTAATATATGTTTTCATATAGTGAAGCATACAAGTTAGTACACAATGTTGAGTAAGTAGACAACTTATTTGGATCAATGTTGAAAGAAAAATGTAATAGAAATAATATTTCCATAATTTTTGAGTGTTTAGAAGTGCTTTTATATGTAACTATGTAGAGATCTTTACCATCGATATTTTATATTGCACTTTGTGATCCATCATGAGAAAATGATAAATCATGTAGGAGCGATCATCTTTGTCTATAGTCCATCTTGCATAAATTAAAATAATTTTAGGTTAGCTTTAAGTTTCAGTTCAATTTCAATTTAGTTTTGGGTTGTCTTTCAATTGACTTTTTATTGGTTTTGCTATTCTACTTATGTATCTAGCCAAGTTAGGAATGCATCTTGTAGAAGGCCCAAATGGGTATTTCTAGTTTCAATTTGGTGGAGAAAAGATGAAAATTAAGCAATTTATGGCTTTGCATGTTTTTAACTTGCTATTGGACTTTTGTAGTTTTTTATTTGCATCTAACCTTGTAGGTTTTTGTTCTACATCTAACTTATGGGTTTTTTTTCTGCATCTAATCTTATGTGCTTTTGGTGTGCATTTAGCTTTACATTGGGTTATGAAAAGAGTTGTATCTGAATTGGAAATTTGAAAGGTGAATGTTGTAGAACCTAATGGATATACATAAGTGATATTGATTTTCTTCCAATAGAGATAAAGCTAGGTAGAAGTTGTACAATTTCCCTCCACTATGTGGAAGTGAATAGAGGGATTCTTTTGATTTTTAGATTTTGTAGAGTCTTGTTTGGTAGAAGAATTTGAAGTAGTGTTTGAGTTTTCATTGGTAGAGAATTTTTTTTCCTATAAATAAGAGTTAAAATCCAAATAAAAATGATTGTGAAGAAATAATAAGTTGAGGAAATAATAAGGAATTATATATATAAGATATCACTAGAAAATACTAAGAATAAATAATTATTTTGCTAATAAAGAGATTATAGAGAGAAAATATCACAACTTGAGGAGTTGGAAGGTTTTTGAGAGAAATCCTAGAGGATGTTAGAATAGAAAGATATACTTATAGGGGGGTGAATCAATATATCCCTCAAATTAATTCAATTCCACTTATCAATCAAAAACATGTAACTTCCTTAATCAAATAAAGCATTCAAACAAGAGCATAGAACCATAACACTAGATTTACATGGAAAACCCAACAAGGGAAAAACCATGTTGAGAAAGTTTCTTGGAGCTATTGTCAAAATCTAGCCTCACAAAATGAAACAATAGTTACAACAAGATTTATGGTATTTAACCTAAGGAAGTTTACAACTCCCTAATCAACACTTATAGAATAAGGTTGTAACCTCAAAATATAACACTTTGATGAATCATATGATCAACCACCACTACAACACTTCTACTGCCTCTAGCTCACTGCCTTCATCACTTATATACCTTTTATTTTGGCTCATTGCCTCCAACATTCACACTTGCACTTCTTTGTTTGGCTCATTTCTTCCAACATTCATAGTTGCACTTTTGTCTTTGGTTCATTGCCTCAAGCACTCACTCACTTTTTTCAGTTCACTACCTTTCGCAAATAACGTATACTCTTCTTTCAACTCACTACCTTTGATATACATCAAATAATTCTCTATCAATTCACACACATTATGCTACCTTCAATTCATTGCTTTTAGAAAATTACAGTAATCATACATTGAAATATTGTACGCTTGGATCACACACTTGATCTTTCATTTATACCTTCTGCAAGCTATAAATTTTTTCTCCTTGTTGGCCACACTAAACATATGAACATGAAATGTGAAACAACCATATTGATTCAACTCAAAAAAATCCATGAGAAATGGAAATTCAATGTGGCCCAAGCTAGGAGATAAAAGGGACCTAATTTAACAATGCACATATTCCCATGCTTGTGCATGCAACAAAAACTTGATGCAAACAACTTAAAGAATTAATTCAGCCTAGCAAAAACTAAAACCTCAATATATTAACTCTAGACCACAGTTGGTACTAGAGATACAAGATATCATTACGCATATCACATTACAAGCATCAAATGATATTAAAGAATACTTCCATGCCCTTCTTTCATAACATCATGCATCATTATGCTAGCATAAGAAAAAAATTAAAAAACTACTATATATTGTAAACCAAGACAGCACAACCTTGAGATATTACTATGAAAAATCAACTTGTTGTACACTTTGACAACTAAAAATGGAAGAGGGACACCATATAGACATGAAAAAAACATCCTCTAAAATACAAGACCTCAACAATAACAACGGAGAAATGTGAAGCATTTGACTAAAATTTTTATGATTGCAACATCATATTCTTCACTCTTCTTACTCAAGAAACTTTTTTGATAACTTTTATGATCTATAAACTGAAACACACATGCTTCATACTTGAATCTTTCTATATTTCAAAATTTATGACCATTTCTTAAAAAATGGAGGAATGTGGAGCATTCTCTAGAGATTTTTAGAACACCTTCCAAAGCCACTGATTGTAAGAGATTATTTCATACAAATTGCATCAATAGACAATAAATATAACATTCATAAAATAACACACTATTTCATGAAAAGCAAGAGATAATTTTTATAGAAACTCATGACATCCCATCTCATACATAATACTTTACAACCATCATCTTGATTGTAACATATGCAACCATCCACACACTACCACTTTGCTGACAATAGAGACAACATGTTCAACAAACTCCATACTATTGAAATTAGTGACAACACTTGCAACAATCTTCCCCTTTAGAATTGATGGCAACACAAACAAGATATGCAATATCTTCCCCTTTACTCTATCTCTCCCCCTTTGGCATCAAGGACAAAGAGCTAACTATATACAAATGATCTTACCACAATATACAAGTTCCTCCTATCTGCATAAACCTTAACATGCTTCTACCTACTCCCTCTTAGAGGTATCCTTGATCAATCTAGGGATAAAATGTGCCTTGAATTCCTCCCTCTAAATAGATGCACAAATTATGCATCTAATTAGAAGGAGGGGCAACAACCCCTAGCTTCTATCTAAGATACTCAAATTTATCCTTTGAGAGTGCCTTTCTGAATACATATGCAATTTTTTCCGTTATGGGAACATACTCTTTAATCTTCTTGATCTAAAACTTTATCAATTGATAATTGATAACTCATTGATATTTTCCTATTTCTTACATGAATCACTAGATTCTTTTAAGTATTGATAGTGCTTGTACTACCACAATGAATTGAAATGGGTTGATCATACATCACCTTGATGTCCTTCAAGGTTTTCTTTGTCCACGACACATGGACGTAGAAAGATGTTGCAACAATATATTATACTTTTGTTGTTGATAAGGACACTAAATCTTGCTTCTTACTAAACCAAGAGACTAATTTGTCTCCCAAAAATAAAGTGTTGAAAAAGAAAACTAAGAGGGGGATAATTCATTTGTAGGAATTTTAACCTTTAAAACTTTCACCAAAAGTTAGATCAATAAGCATTCATAAAACCTTTCCTCTTTTAATGTGTTTAATCACTATATGTAGAAACAAAAACTAAAAGTAATAAAACCATGCACACAATAACACCAAATTTATGTGGAAAACCTAATGAGGGAAAATCCATAGTGAGGATTAAATCACAATATAAAAAATACCAAATACAAATACAAAGGCTCACTACTAGAAAGGCCCACAACCAAGACATGACACATTGTCCAATGAGGGCTCACTGCCATATAATTACAAAGAAGATAGAAGAGGATTGTTACAAAGAGAAAACTAACTCAATGCAATAGAGATTCCACCATAATTCACTCACACACTTACAGATATGGATGAAAGATAGAGTAGACCTTCAACTCACTATCTCTAGGAGCTTAACACTTGAAATTTGAACTGATATGCACAAACTTGCATCACACAAACTATCTTTCATTTATCTTGAATCTATCTTACATCTCACCAACATCTCAACTTGTACTTATACCTTCTTCAACCTTGAAACCTTTCCAAAGTCAGTCATACATGATTTACATTTACAAGTTCAAATTAGGTCAATGCCAAAATCATTCTATGGTAGAATTACAATGAGGGCGACCCATACATATTCTTAATAAGGACTGAAATAAGTCCCAACAAACCTTGACACACTTCTATGAACTTCATAAGTAGTGTTTAACACAAGGTCGGCGAACACTAGTGCAAAACATATAAAACAATTAAGCACACACATCCTTAACTTGATTCAATCTTTCTGGATAACAAATGTCACTTGAAAATGACCTCATCAACTTACTCTTAGAACTGCAAGTCATGAAACCAAAATACGAAGAAATTTGGAGCAACTACATTTCTCTCTAACCATAGCTAGACACACCAAAATGCTTAGTTCACATATTGGTGAATATATCTCACATTGTACAATGATCCAAAAACCAAAATTATAGATATAGCAACTACCAACAACCGAGAACAATAGAAAAAAATTACACAAGAATAGTAAAAATACATAGCACATCCTGGAGCATTCATTGAATACCAACATACTATCTTTATTACAATTTCTTCAATATCCTCGACATATATAATCAATAACCAACTTCCATGGCATAGTTGACATCAATGAAAAAACCTTCATACTTGCAACAATCTCCCCCTTTTTCATTGATGCAAACACATGATGTGAAAAAACATCAAAGAAAACACAATAGCTCTAAACCATCAATCTCCCTTTTTCAAAATACTTTGTCCCCCTTACTTTTTCACATGATTCTCTCTCCCCCCTTTGACATGAATGGCAAAGGAAAAAGTTATTGTACATTTTTCTTCCCCTTTGACATTAAGAATATTATTGTAACAACGCAAATAGGGTGCCCCACCTTTTAGGAGATGGAGCACAAGGATAGGGTTACTATTTCACTATTGTTTCATTCAAGGAAGCCTTAGCGATCTCAATCCGAAGGTGGCAAGGGGGAAAGAGATCTTGAAATAAGGTATCCTAGGGTGTGATTAAGGACTAAAAAAGGATTCACTACCAAGCTAGGTCTTGGAAAGATAAGTAATGTGTAAGACCTAATGATAAATCCTAACACTTTGTAAAACTTAAATGAATGAACTAGAAATAAATATAAATCAGAATAGTGAATTTGGAAATTTGAGGAGTGCACTTGGAAAATTAAATGTACTCTGAATAAGCTTTGAAACTTTGAAAATGAAGACTTTAGGGAACACTAGGCCTCATATGCCAAGCTGGGCATATCAATCCAAGACTATGGTAACTTCTAGGATGAAACAAGAATCTGGCAATGAGGGGCCCAGATATTCAAAAATCTAGAAAATTCTCTTTACTCGGAATGATACGCCACTTAGGCATATCAGTATCATCCTATATTTTTAGAAAGTCAAAGGTTGAATCTTCTCTTCTATCCTTGCTTTGTCCTTTCAACCTAATTTTTGGATCTGAACCTACAAAAAGATCTGCAAAACATAATATAGTGTTGATTTTCTTATTGGGAGTTTTCCTTGGCCAAACCCTTAGCTTGATAATTAAACCCTGATTGAAATAATGGATCTTGAATGTAAATTTTTATATAAACCTTAATATTAAGTGTATGTAAGATTTCAAAATCTGAAATACAAGGAAACCCTATTCTAATGGGTTAGAATCAGGTGTATGAATGAAATATGAAGATGAATGAGTCACTTTGGGAGATGTCTAATCACCATAATAAGACATGATGATGCACATACCTTCCTTTAGGCTGAAAGTAGAGTGATAATGGAGGATGGAATCACTTAGGAAACAAGTCTTTAGGCTTGCTTTAATGGCTAGTTGCATCTCCCCAACCTAGAATCCATCATGATTCGCCATAGGAAACAATAATCAATCCTTAAAAATGCTAGATCTTGGATGAAAGTGAGTTTGAATCCCTACAAAAACATATTGATATTGCTCCAAGACTTCAACTTTTCTTGCTACTTGCTCTTGAATGCTCTTGTGAAAGAATGCTTGAGTGCTTGTGAATGCTTAGATCTTAATTTTTTTTCTCTAGATGAAAATAATGACTTTAAAGCTTGTTTATATAGGCACAACACGTAATTTACATGCAATGTTAGACATAGGATTTCACCATTTTGGAAGATAGAATAGGGGATATGAGACCCTCCTATTTCACTAGCACCTAGAGATCTCAAGCTAGGGATGAAATGAAGGAAATAGATCTACAATAAGGATTAAATGAAGGAAAGATATCTACAATAGGGATGTTCTAGGGTATGATAAATGACTAAAGAGGGGTTCATAACTAAGCTAGGGCTTGGAAAGACTAATGGGATGGAATATTTAATGATAAGACCGAATGATGTACAAGATTTCACTAAATGACCTAGAAACATAATAGAAAGAAGAAGAAATAAAAAGGGGAACCTAAAAGCATGTAGCAACTTGATTGAAGACCTGAAATGCTGATAATGTTGAATTTAATATCTACTAGGAATATTATGCCAGTTCAAGTGATACATTCCCAGATTAGGGTTTCTAGGTAGGAACAAAAATTTGGCAAAGACAAGTTTGGAACTCCTGAAAACTACAAATTGGATTGTACTAGGACTCATACACTAGAAGTTGTGTGTCAATCCTGGGTGATCCCACAATAGTGGTTTACAATTTTTGGCCAAACTGGACACTGAAATAATTGTTTTTAACTAAATCTTCACTTTTGGGCACCTATAGCGGCTAAACCGCTAGGAATTTGAAGATGATGCAAACTAGAGTTTTGTGAAATTTTGTCTATAGATTCTAATTTTTTTTTTTTCAAATTTTTTTGAATCAGATTGCACTTCTTTTTCCATCTCCCTCGAAAACTAGTTTTTTTTAGAAAACAACATTTTTAAAAAGTGCGCTCACTATATAGCATAAATTTTTTTCCAATGAAGGATAAAATTATAATTCTTTCAAATTTAGATTGGTAACTCCGATATCTAGTGCTTCCACTTGGTTAGATAGTTTTTAATTGAATATTTTTCCTTTAATCAAGTTCAAAATTCAAACCAATTATAATTCAGACATAGTGCGACCGTATAACACAAAACATTTTTTCTATGTATTGAAATTCAATTTTTTTTCTTTGTTGGATCAAGGACTTCAATATCTGGTGCACTAATTTTTTTTTATTTTTTTTGATAACCTACTATTTTTCCACATGTGCAGAACAAAGAGCTTTATTTTCGATGAAAAACCTACATTCACGAGAAATAAAAAATAAATATAATAATAAAATTAAATTTATTTAAAATTATAATTTTTGGGAAGCTTATAATACGGACTACATACTTACAAAAAAATAATTTTAAATGAATGCATTTGATCCCCCAAAAGGTAAATCAAAAGTGGTTTTTTATCAGCATTTTGATAGGTGTAAAGTAGACTTCGTTATAGGTATGGTGTAAAACTAGCAGGGTTCTATCCAAGGGGGTTTGATTTAAGGTAGTTTGATCAAACCCTCTTCAATTAGAATTCTTTAAATGGAACTTTTTAAGGCTTAAATCATTATACTTTTTAAAAATATGTGATTTCAGCAAAAATCAGATCCTCCCAGAAATTGTAAACCAGCTTTGTGGGATCACCCTCCTGTTTGGATTTTTCAGAGGATCAGGGTCTGAATCTACTCTTCAATCTTTACTATATCTTC
Source organism: Sequoia sempervirens (assembly GCA_007258455.2). Taxonomy (NCBI): domain Eukaryota; kingdom Viridiplantae; phylum Streptophyta; class Pinopsida; order Cupressales; family Cupressaceae; genus Sequoia; species Sequoia sempervirens. The sequence goes on along the minus strand of VDFB02070960.1, from coordinate 2,542 downwards.
TCAACCTAATTTCCAAATCTGAAATGCTAAATTCTACTCTATAGATGCCTTTTAATGATCTTTTAGATGATGTGACAACTTTGACAACTTTGAACACTTGACAATATTTCTCAAACCTTGCTCTTCAATGTGTCTTCAACCTAGGTCTACAAATCACACACTAAAGAGAGGAAAAATGTTGTTTTATTAATAGAAAGGGGTTTCCCTTGGTCAAACCCCATTTTGGTAATCAAACCTTGTAATGAAATGAAGGAATGATAAATGAACAAAATGCTATACTGCAACTCACCAAAATCTAGGAATAAAGTGCTACAAACATGTAGGAGATGGCTCTGAGGGATGTATATCTTGAATCTTCCTTGAATATAATAGATCTTGAATTGAATACTTTCTTGAATCATGAAACCCTACATCACAAATATCAGCTCAAAAATAAGCATGATGCATGATGACTTTGACATGATGCTTGATACTTGAATAATGCTCTAAAATACTTGATAGTCAACCCTTGAATTCTCTTATAAACTCTTGAATGCTCTTGTAAACTCCAAATTTCTATAGTGCATGAATACTCAAGTTGTGAGGTCACTTTTAAAATTTCTAGGTGAAAAATGAGTGAAATAACCTTGTATAAAATACCACCAAGAATTTGAATTTGATTTAATTTTAAGCCACATGCGACTATACACTAGTTGTGTCATATGAGTCCCATTAGGTTAGGCTTTGGGACAAATTTTTCAAGAATTTCTTAGATTCATGTCAAATCTAGATTGGGGCCCCAAAACTTAGGTGGGACCCATAGGTCAAAGGTGGTGTATGAGTCCCAGATCACCAAATCTAGGCCATACAATTGAAAAAGACATGAATTATGATTGAATGTTGGTTTATATTGGGATTATCCTCAAAAAGATGAATTAATTAAGGCTCGTGGATACAAAATAAGGCCAATTAAAACATAAATAAGCCCCATTTATTAATAAAACCCTCAGTTAGTGTGAAAGTGTGGTACAATACTTTACAACACCCAAAATAATGTACCATTAAATCTATTTAGTTTACAAGGGCCCAATACCTAATGTGAATGTGTTAAACACACTACAACACTAAATCAAGGTCACATTCAGCTCAATTTAACAAGGCCCAAAAAAATGCAAAAATGTTGAGGACTACATTTTCTATCATTACACCTATCCCCCACATTAGTGAGAGGAGGAACTTGCTTCAAATTCACATTAAAGTAGAAAAAATTGCATCAAGAGGGGTTCAAATGTACTAATGCTAGTAAGATATGATGATAATGATGAAGAGGGATGATCAATCCCCCATGATCAAGATCCTATGGAAAACCAACATAGGCATAAAAGAACACAGATGAAAATGATAAAGAGAAATAACAAGGCACAAGAATACACTACCAAAGACATAAAGAAAAATAAAATAAAAAACATAAAGGGGATCAAGATTCAACCATTTATCCATCATGATGTTGGTTAGATCAAAGATATTTTTTTGAAAAATGCATGATCACTCTAAGGAAACAAAACTTCAAGCTATCTGTCGGGTGAGAATCCAAAAGGTGAGACACATATCCACAAAACTATTATGTGCTCATGCCAACAAGCGAGTGGCTATGGGAAATTCATGCCTCTATTTGGCTTCTTGTCCAACCAAACCAAAGTTATACCTGATGAGATGGAAAATGTATACCTAAAGATATCAAACTTTTTCCACTAATCATTCACTAATGTCCTAGGAGTCCCTATTGGATTGACTAATAACCTAACAAGGTGAGTTAATTCATAATTAGGAAGGACCTAGGAGGGGTTTCTTTGAGATCTAAGGGTTTCACCACCAAGTAAATGATCATAAAAGAGAATGTTGTAAAACACAATGTGATATGAAAAATGACCTAAAACTAGAAATGTAAGCTAAATGAGAGATGAAAATAATGAAATTATGCAATAGGGAGATATGATATGTGTACCTAGGAAGTCTAGAGATGTTGTAAGGATTCTGGAAATGTAAAGAAGCTACCAAAAAATGTTGTGGAGGACTAAGATGCCCAAGATGGCATATTAGTCCCATTGATGTTTTTCCGAGGCAAATACAGAGTCTTCAAATGTCAGAACAAGATCTTTAAAAATATTTGGAAATTATTCTTAGGAGGACTAAGACACCCAAGATGGAATATTAGTCCCATTCTAAATTTCAACAAACTATGAATAGGATCCTAAGCTCTAAGGTATCCACTTGCTTCCTTTCCAATCTCAAGTTATGAAACTTCTAAATTTATCCTATAGGTGAGTTTTCCTAAAGATGACAACTTTTGCAACTTTTTACTCCAAGTGGTCTTCAAGACTACAACCTAGATCTATAAACAAAAACACACGAGAGATGAAAAACTTGTTGTTTGTTAGTGAATGGGGGTTTTCCTTTGTCAAACCCCTTGTTGGTAATTAAACCTTCAAATGAAATAGAATAATGAAGGGAAATAGTGAATGAACAACACACAATGCTACAACTCACCAAACCCAAGTATGAA
>VDFB02070959.1:0-14440 GCA_007258455.2 Sequoia sempervirens | reverse complement strand
GAGGATTTTTTGATGAATGAAGCTTTCATTTATAGATTATTTTGATGAGAGAAATAGAAAAATGTATGAATGTGGGACAAAGATTTATCCAATGAGATGAGGCCACTTGTCAACTTGTGATAGGTTGGAGGATGAGCACATTTTGGCCAATGTGCCAAAGAGGGGGAGATTCAAATTTTAATTTGAGAGTAAATGCAGAGTTTGACTTGTGCAAGGGGACACGTAAGAGCCATGTAAGAGCTCATAAATTTTTTGTTGGGTGTACATGTCCACTTGTTTTTGAATTCAAACTTGAGGGATATTCCTCAAAGATGTCATGTTGATGGAAAATGCTGATTTTAATAAATTAATAAATTGATTTATTGGTGCAAGTGGGAAAAGTTAGAGGATGTGATGGGTAGTTAGATTAGGTTAATTAGGATTAGATTAGCTTAGGTGATGATTAGATGCTTTGACCCCTTTGACTTGAATATTTTGATTAATTTAAATTAAGGAGAAATATGGGTGTGTGCAAGAAGTTGAGTCCACTTTTTGGCCAAAAAGTGGAAGTGTTTTTCCTGATTTTCAGAATTTGACACATTTGACCTTAAAATTTGAAGCACTTAGAGATGAAATCTTTAAAAAAGTCACTAATCATAAAATGTAGTGTTCAAAGTCTAGTTTCCAAATATGTAATTTATTTCAATACCTAGATTATACAAATTGAGTTTTAATAGGCATTTCTAAAAACCACTATTTAAAAGTCATTTTTTTTTTACCATACCACTCACATGTACAACATCCATATTTTGACTTAAATTATCATATTTTTCTAAATCCTTTTGGGAAAAGTTTTATGACTCACTGAAGCTTGTTCTTGATATTTGTTTGTAATTTTTTATTGAATTTTTTTGTTAAATTTTTATTAGATAGATTTGTCGTTTTGAAAAATCATCATGTACGACATGCATAAGATGACCTAAACTTATCATTTTTTATTTTTTTAAAAAATTAAAAAGAATTTTTTGATGTTTGTTCTCATGCAATCCATTCATCAAAATTTTATGTTGATCAAAAGTTATTAAAATAGTAAAAAACCTTGATATTTAATGTTTATGGACCAATTTTATTAGAAATTAATTGAAAAATAGAAAAAATAATCTAATTGCAAAACAAATTACATATTTAGAATCTACATCGTTTCATCTAAAATGGGTTTTAATTTTGTCAAAAAATTCTGCAAAAAAGGTCGTCAGCCATATGTTCAAAGTTGGTATTTTTCTTTGACATTGTTAGGACCTTCAACTTGTAGGTCAAACCAGGTTGAAGGCCTAGGTTCAGACTTGCAATGCTTTTCGCAAACCAAAAACCTAGGCAAAAACTCGACCACAATGCAAAAAAAATTCAAATTTTAAAAAATGAGATCCCGATTATAAAACGGGATCCTATTTATTAATAAACGAGATCCTGTATTATAATTGGAATCTCGTTCCTCATTGGACAATATTCAGACCATTTATTAATAAAGGAAACACGATCTTGTTTCATAAACGGGATCCCGTTTCCTAGCTAACAACTTCGACATTCAATGCCGATGAACGAGATCCCAATTATAGAGCAGGATCCCACTTATTAGTAAATGAGATCTCGTTTTATAATTGGGATCCCGTTTATTTTATTTAAATACATTGTAGAAAATTACTGTGAAGTCTGCAACTTCACATGTATGGCCAAAAGCAGTAAAAGTAAATTATTTTTCATAAGTTATTGTATTTATAGGTGGTGAACTTGATTTTTAGTTGATTTTATCAAACAGAGCATCATCTACACCATTTTTCAAGTGAAATTGTGTTATTTTTGTGCTTTTTTGGAGGAACAAAAGGTTTCAATTTGCAATATGGATTGAATTTTCCAAAGGAGGCATGAAGAAAATAATTTTTAAAGTGGAATTGTGGTAGTTCTCTACTTGTGTTGAGGAACATAAGAGGAAGAATTTTGTCCTAATAGGTATTCAATTGTCAATTTTGATTGAATATTTTGAAGTATTTCACTATTAACATTTATTTTTGCTTGAGAATTTTATAATTATGGGAGATAAAGCTTGTAATAAGAGAAGGAAGACATTGATTCTTCAAGAAGTTAAAGCAAATATAGAAAAAGAGAGACAAAGACAAAGAGAAAGAAGAATGAGAATGAAATCAATGAATGATGGTGAAGCAACCAATTCAATAACTATTGAAGATGAAAACATTGAGGATACCATGGTTGTAGATGAAGCTAATTTGCAAGGAGTCAATTTGGAGAAGAATATGATTATACAAACAAGTCCTACTATGTCTTCCCTCTTTGAATGCTATGGAGAATGTTTCAATATGCACAAATCTAGGTACATCTTCAAATCCACATGTTAGTGAAATGGTAAATTTGCATGCAGAAGTTTTACAAGATGCTGGACTTAATGATGTTGACATTGACTATATTCAGAGATATGAAACTTTTATAGAATTTGTTGAAAAAAAAAAAAATAAAATCTTTTAATGCAAATGAAAATCACATAGTCATTTCTTTAAATGAAAATAAAACATTTTTGATGAAAATAAAAACCATTTTACATTGATGAAAATGAAGATAAAAATAAAATAAGCTCATTTGTTGATGAAAATGAAGATGAAAATGAAAATGAAAACCGTTTTGTTGATGAAAATGAAAGTGAAATTATTTTGTTGATGAAAATGAAGATGAAAATGTAAATGAAAATGAAGATGAAGATGAAAATGAAGATGAAAATCCTAGAATCTTAGTGTGAATTTAATGAAAATACTTTTAAAATTAGAGTGGTGTTTTCGATAATCTTCTGAGGTCAAATTTCTTAGGAGAGAAATAAGACAAATCTGAATCGAATGCTCCGGGTCTTTTATCGTAAAAAAATTGCATTTCAATGTCAACTAATGATGCAATTGATGAGAATGCAAAAAAAGAGGAAAGTAATGAAAAGGTTAGGATTTTATGTTAAACCAAAAATAAAAGATCAATCATTGAAACATGTTATGTCTACTGTTGCTAGTGCCATTCAATCTATTGGGAAAAATAGTCGATCTAAAGATAAAAACACAGCAAGAAGAGCTATAACTACTGCTATAGTTAATAAAAAAACTTTGAATAAAAGAATGGTAAGCAATATTAGTGAAGTTTTTAAAATGCATCCTAAAACATTACTAAGAGTGGAAAAAGAAGAGAAAGTATAGAAAATGATTCTATCAATCAATGTTGGAGTTTCAGTGGACGACTACCAAAGTCTTATATAAAATTGAATATTGAAATTAAATCTTTGATCGAATAATATTGGCATGATAATACTAGGGTTTCATCTAATGCTAGAGATTTTTTAAAATTAAGAATTGGGGTCCAAAGTTCGCGATCCTCACCCAAAACACCAATAGATACAACACAAACTGAATTTTATAGAAAATTTTGTAGCGATTCGGTGTTACCTGCTAATATTAAAATAAGTCAAAGGTCTTTTGAAAAATGTAAACCTTGGTATGTAAAAATTAATAAGCAATAAATATCTTGTTGTTGTAAAATAGATGTTCAAATTCGTTATTTTTTATGATGTTTTGATATCACGTTGTACCTTGCATACTAACATGATTAGCACAAGATTCCAGTATTTGATATACCACACGAGTAATAAAGAGTTTATTTAGGTTTATTTTGTAGAAAAATCTAATGATAAATTATTTTATTTAAGTTCTTGTATTTAGGACAATGCATTAAGCGTAGAAATCTTTCATTTTTAAGAATTTGTTTGCATGAAAGTGTTGATCATGATTTTGGACAACAATTAGTAGATGCCAAAAGATTTAGGAATGTTCACTATTCTTTAAAAGATGGAAAAATAGGAAAGCGTTGTGATTTAGTTATAGAAAAAGCTAGTGTGCATGCATTTATGAGTGAATTTAATAATAAAATTGTACCAAAATTGTTATGCACTCTAAACATGCTTGATGGCTTGATGGCCAATTTCGCGCATGTAGAAACACATTTCCAATTGGTACTATACTTTCAGTGGTTGATTTTGAAGAGAATTATACTCTCGCTCCGCAAGAGGAAATTCAATCTCAATATTATAATTTAATGCAAGTAGCTATTTATTTCCATATTGTTTATAGACGTGCAGATGATAGCACTGAGGATGATAGAAAAGTTTTAAGTATCATTTTTATTTGAGTGACAATCGGTTACACTCATCAGAGTTTGTTCAATATTCTTTTAGTATATTTTATAGAAATTTAAGAGAAAGAGGAATCCATATGAAAGAACACCTCATATGGCCAGATAATTGTATGGGGCAGTTCAAAAATACTAGAATGTTCTATTGGTTAAGTAGGGTTTACAAGGAACTTAATGTCCAACATATATGGAGTTTTTTTAAGCTGGGCATGGTAATGGAGAACATGATGGAGCTGGTGCGTGCATCAAAAGAATTCTTGCTAGAGAAAAATTAAAATTCAAGGATTCAGTAAAATTTAAAAATGCACATGAGATTGTGGATTGGTGTAATAGAAGATTATCTACACCTGGTTCGAGTGATTACTCTACAGTTCATTGATTCTTTTGGTTGGTGGAAGAAGAGAACATTGTATCTAGAGTTGATTGTGAGACAATTAGTGGATCTACTAAATGGAATTCATTTAGGAGTGGGACAGTAAGCACATGGACTATTTGGACAAGGGAGCTTGCATATTTTTTCCATTTTTGTATCTCAGGGGATTGAGAAGCTTGCAAAAATACATAATGGGTTGAACAGTGGGAGCAAAGATCGTTGACACCTATAGAAGCACACAATCAATATGAAAGAACTATTGATGAAAATGATCAATTCTTTGCATCTAAAGATTATGACCGTGTTTCATACCTTGTACAAGAAGGTAATTTTAATTCAATTTATTTATTTTTATTTCACTTTATTAAGTTATTTCGTAATACTAAATTATTTATATGGATATGCACAAGTTATTAAATCAAATTTTGTTGGTAGGATATGTGTATGTTGTTATTGCACCTGAGGGGAATGAAGAGCAAACATAATATTGGTTGACTCATTGTGTGGAAACTAAACATAAGTTGATAACACCTCTAGAAGATGATGATGGCTTTCATTATCCAACAGGTACGGTGATCCCCTTAAGACACCTCCTTAAGAAAATTTTGATAGCAAGTTTTAGATCCCCTTAAGCAATTTTTTAGAACAAGTCTTTGATCCCCTTAAGAAAATTTTGAGAACTTATTTGATGATGGTTTTTGAACATGTTTTCCAATAGGATCGGTTGTGGTCGTTGGAACTTGGCTACAAAAATACTTGAGAAGAAAGAATGGTCTACTTGCATTCGAAGACTATGAAACACATAAAAAGATTATGCATTATTCACATTTGGTGGTGGCAACAAATATAAAACTAGAGCGGTATTGTGGAAGACCTTCAAAAAAAATTGCTATGGTCAATTTATATGGAAGAGTATGAGGCAATCATAGATGCATTGCAAAAAAGAGAGGATGTAGATGGTACAATGGAATAAGTAAATACAAGTAAATATAGTTTTAGTTTTATTTTGTCCTTTTAAATACATTAAATACATGTTTCGACATTGGTCAAGTGTGTTATTAGTTGAAATTGATTTAAATTGTTCTGTTATATATCCTTAAGGCATAATCACAAAAGGATCTAGTCCATGCAAATTCAACCTAGACAACATGGAATACTTGGTAAAAACAGGTAATTATCAGTTAAACTATATTTAAATACATGTTTTGATTACATATTGATATTGCTTGGACATAAATAGTTAAAATTGATTTATTGTCATTTTTGTATCCTAAAGCCATCATTGCATTGATCTCATACTTTGAAACAAAAAGGAGAGGATGCTTGCATTCAACCTACAAACATGTGTGGAATACTTTTAAATGCAGTGTGTATGCAACCTAAAATGGTCACCTAGACTTTGGGGCCCCATTTATTTAATTTATCAACATCAACTTTCTGAATCAATGATTGTCGATTTTTCAAATCAAATTTCTTAATCAATTCATATAACTATTTCAAATGTTTCCACTTTTCCCTATTTGAATAAGTTTATTAATTTGGTTTTAATCAAAAAGAAATAAATCCCTTTTTAATAAATAAAATAATGTTATTTAATTGAAGTTAATATTACTTAAATAAAATGATGTTATTTAATTAAATCTATTTTTAATTAAATAATTTTTATTTTATTTTATTAATATTCATTTCTAAATTATATAATCTATTCTATTTTATTAAAAAGAGATATTATCATCTTAAATAAAATAAAATAAATGAAATATCCTCTCAAGAATATCCTGTGATGAAAAAAAAGGAAACAAATCAGTTAAAAGGGAAATAAACTAAAAAAGAATTCCAATCAAGATTTGTTTCTATTTTTCTATTTATCCCACATTGCTTCTGAATTTGCCTTCAATTCTACTTTTGCCTATAAAATGAGCCCTCTCATTCTCATTTCAAAAAAAAAAGAAAGAATCACGAATTTTTACATCAGACTTATGCTGCAAATTTGAATTTTATCATTTGAGATTACATTAGTTTTAGTATATAAGCATCTTATTTTTAGAGCATATAGTTTAATATTGCATTTTAGCTTAATCTTCATAGTAAATTAATTTACAAAATAATTCATTTATGGCATTTCATGTAGATTAAGTTTCATTTCAATAAATTAGTTTGGTTTATTACATTTTACAGTCATTTAGATTAGTTTTCATTATTGCATTGCAAGAACAGGATTCATGGAGATTGGCATTCTTGCTTCTCCTCTTTGAATCTCTCGTTCCGAGATTGTATTTGCAGGGGTAACAGGGTTAATCTGAGGGCCACAATATCAATCCTTGCTCTTCTCGGATAGAGAGCTGTGAATTGATTTGCAACGACTCATTATTGAGTATCCTCGCATGCAAGGATTCACAGAAGTATAACATATTTTCAGTTATACATTTTGGCTTCACACACCATAAATTGGTAAGTAGCTCCCATTTTCTAAATCCTAAAAGGGCATGACATTCCAACAATAAGTACCCCAAGTACATGTGGTCGCAGTTTTCTGATGCTCGTGAGCTATCTTGATCCGGGATTATACCTGAAACCATCCATCGTGCGAATAGATCTCATATCCCACGCCATGTCCACTATCAAGGTCTATGTTAGAAGTGGGAAAAATCATCCTTTGGGCATGCTCCAGAAGATCTCTAAAGTCCGTGGGCAAATCTCGGAATGGTTTCATCGTGCTTCTAGAAATGCGCCAGCCGCTTGGAAATCCAACAGCATAGTCTAGTGTCAGCCGAATCCCGCGACCAAGGAGCTTTTCTAATTCAAATTTTCACTAAAAGATACGCGAGGGTGCGCATTTTCTCAACTTCGCTTTGATCCGTTTCACACCGAGCTATGGATAAACATACAATGAGATTAGTGTCCAACCTCAAAATCGGCATGTCCACGCAAAGTTAATTTCCTTCTTTTGGAGGAACTCTAAGATAGCTTTCTCTTCAGTGATAAAGATTTGAGCCAAGTGTACAAATTTTTGAACTTCTTCTCGTGTGCTCCAAATTCAATACCAGGGTCTAACCACCGGGATGATCTAACCGGAAATAGCCGTGAGACCATCATAATTCTTCTATCCAGGGTGCCTCGTGGAGGTTTTCACCTTTGATACGCTTCTTTGGTTTTACTTTTTGGTTCGGCTAACGCCACATAGTGGTTTCTTCATCGAACTCTTATTCTTTTTTTTCTTTTCTTTTATCTTGTGCATCAAGGTACTTGATGTCAGATTCTGTCATACTGGTAGCCGGTTCACTAGTGGAAGAGACTACATGTTCAATGGCATTTAGATAGCAGGTGATCTCATAGTCATTGTGAAATGTCAAGAGTTGAGGCTCTTGGTACCGTTGAGACCAATCAATAAGGTTGGGGTGAACAAGGGGTAGGTTAATGACCGGTTCAAGATTAAGGATATAGGTGGTGTCATCTCTGGTGACTGTAGAATTGGAATCTGTCAAGTTTCCCTCTAAAGTGTCTAAATTAGAATTTATCCTAGCAAGCGAAGAATCGTCTACTAATGTGACATGTGGGTTCCAATCTTCTAATCTAACACATGACTCATCAGTTACATCAGGTTGAGAACTATAAGCATGGACAACATCCATATCCAAGTCAACTGTTGCATCTAAGAGTGAATCCCATTCAAACTCATGAGAGTCTATTTCTGAATTATTGTTGGAGCCTCATGATGTAGAAGCCTCAAGATTTGGAAGAGGCTCCTCTCCTCTAGCAATTTGCTCAATCACAAAATTATCTGAATTATCACCATCCATTGCAGCTGGGATAGAGACATTATCCATAGTCAATCTTGCATTCATACAGTCACTATCTATTGCAAATGAGATAGGAGGACTATCAATTATTAAATCTCTTAAATCTTCCCAAAGGAGATTTGTTGAAGGTATCCAATCATATGTTATGTCTTGTTGATTGGTCAAATCTGGTACATATTCTGTGTCATCTTTACTATCCCGCCTATCAGAAATGGGGACAGTGCATTTATTGTTGTTCATAAAGCCTAGGCCAACTGGTTTCTTAGACTTACGTGCAAAAAGATCATGATTGAGTGGTTCGGCTCTAGCATCTAACCTGTGACTAAGAGGGCCATATCCTGGATAACCCATCTTCTTGACAAAAGTATATCCTCTCCCATAGTACTTAGGAGAGGGGGAGAAATTTTCATTGTGCTGGTATTTCTCCTCTTTTTATATCCAATCTCGAACAGCTACTTCCTCTTTTTCATCTTGTATTGGTACTGAGGATTCAACAAACTTGTCAAATATTGTCATTGCTGAAGATGATGGTTTCATCTCTTGTGAAGGCTTTCCATATGTCCTAGGGGAAACAGGCATCTTTGCAAAAGAGTCAAGTTGATACCCCCCATGCCAAGGTCTACTGACTTAAATTTGTTTTGACAATCTGCTAAAGTTGTTTCATAATCCTCTGCTGCTCGGTTAAGAGGGACATGAACATTAGCTGAGATTGAGTTAATTGATAAGGTGTTATCCCCTGGTATGCAAATTTCTGTTCCATTGTAGGGGAACTTAACACACTGGTGGTAGGTAGACGACACTGCCTACATATCATGAATCCATGGTCTACCCAGTAAAATGTTGTATGCAAGGGGTCCAGTATCAACAATTTGAAACAAGATATCTTTTTCAATTGGGCCAATCCTGACAGGAAGGACAACTAACCCCTTAGAACTTCGTTCTGCCTCATCATAGGCCTTTATGGTGATCTTCTTTCTAGTGTCGATCACTTGCTCTGAATAGCCCAAATTTTTTAACAAATGAAAAGTACAGATATTTAACCCAGCACCCCCATCAATCAACATGCGCCTGACATGGGTTTTATGAATCATGACTTCAATGTGAAGGGCAAGATTATGTGGATGGCTTAGGTATTTCTCATCATCTTCAGAGAAAGAAAGGTAATGTGGGCTAGTAATGTGATTCACCATGCCTTGGAATTGGTCTATATCAATGTTGTTGGGGACATTTGCTATGCGCAAAGCATCCTCAAAGATCTGCTTATGTCTAGGGGACAACTCTAGAAGCTCTAAGATTGAGATTTGTGCTGGAGTTTTCTGTAACTGATCTACAAGATTGTAGTTTGGTTTGAGAGCAGTGGCAGATTTTATAGTGACATTCTTGGATGCCACTTGCTTGGATTTGTTGGATGGACCTGAACTAGGCCCTCTGAGAATAATAGGGGCTTGACTCCTGGTAACAACATTAAGGGCTTGGGAAGATAACCTAGAATGAGGACCCCTCAGCACCACAACAGGTTGGTTGTCAAAAATAGGGGGAGAGTCATAACCATGCGGGTCTTTACTCCTTATCATATTAACACTTGGCTCCACAACTTCAAGCATGTTTATCACATTTTCTGCCGCTGTATAGGTGTAGTTGATTGCAGCTTTGCCATTCCGCGGATTTTAGTTTCCCTTGTCGTGAATTAGCAAAGGTTCCTTGGGTGCCTTATGATCAAGCATTGGTATTTAGGCCAGCCATCAACTTGAAGCTTTCCACTTTCTATAAAATCTTGGACGATATGTTTTAATTTCCAACAGTTTTCAACAGTATGGCCGGGGCCATTATGAAATTTACAGAATGCCTTGTCATCCCACCAATGTGGCTTAGGATCTGGAATGTGAAATCTTGCAGGATCCTGAGGATGTGCCAAGTTGTTAGCAATGAGAGTTTTGAGAATATCCTCATATGTGTCACCCAATTTGGTAAATTGCCGCTTGTGGTTTTTGGGCCTTTCCTGATATCTTGGTTTACTTTCTTGTTGTGGAGGTGCATTAAGCTTCATTGCTTGCACATCCTTAGTCAAATTAAGAACACTTTGATCTCTTGATTGGGAAGAATCCACAACTCCATCATTGACAATTTGTTTGTTTTTGTTCCAATTGTTGTTCTTCCCTTTATCCCTATTGTTGTGTTGACCATTGTTGGTATTATTGTTATGTCTGGTCAAAATGCCTTGTTCTTTTAGAACATCCTCAATGTGGCATGCAGTTTCAATCATGGTATCAAAGGAAGTGAAGACTATCTTTTTGATCTCATGTCTCATTTCAGGCACCAAATTACTAACAAGTATGTCAATCTTTTCATCCTCATGGATCATCCTAGGATACCGAGAGCATTGTCTCCACCTTTGCAAGAAGGTAACAAAGGGTTCCCCCTGATTTTGTTTCAAGTTGCATAGGTCCAACATAGTAACAAATCTTGACAGATTATATGTGAAGTGTTGAACGAATCTATGAACAAGTTCTCTAAAAGTCTTGACAGGAGGAGTGATATTGGTAAACCATTCCATTGCTTGTCCTTTAAGACTCCTAGGGAACAACCTCATCAAATAGGAGTCATCCCGATGGAATTCAAAGCTCATAGTATAGAACTGACGCACATGGTCGTGTGGATCACCACTGCCATCATATTTATCGTATTGTGGGAATTCCACCCTCTTTGGAAAATCTTTCATACTCACACTCTTGTCCAATGGATTAGGACAAATTGAGTCTAGTGAGAATGAGCTCTTAGGTTGCATCATTTTCTCCATCATTTGCTTCATTTGGCGGATTTCTTCCTCTTGAGAGGGATTTTGCTTTTGTATTTTGTTGTTCACATCAAAATTATAAGGGACTCTGGCACCCTTGTTGATTAGACTTTCCAAGAACTTATCTTTTTTTTGTTCCAAATACCTCTCCACATACTGTTGGAAGATAGGCTCTTGTTGTATTCGCATGAAGTCTTGAGTATCAAAATCATAATGTGAGCTACCACCTCCATGTTGGGAACCAGGATGTACATGTTGGGAGTGTGGTCTTGAATTTTTGGGAGGAGTTTTCCTCCTATAGTGAGCATACTGAGAGGCCCTTCTTCCTCTAGGACTAGGAGATCTAGAAGGGGTCCTTGACCGCCTTCTACTTCTTGGTGTTCTCGAAGGGGTGGAGGGAGGAGAATTATGTCCACTGTTAGCACCCCTTGTATCGTATTGTTTGTTTAATTGGTGGGCTAATCACTTATCTTGCTCCTCTCTCGGGAGCCAGTTTCTTTGTACTTCCACAAAGCTTGGCCTCTTCCTCGTTGTCTAAACTTTTCTTTGCTTTGCGTACCTTGTTCATCTAGAAAGGCTTTCTTTTCGCTGCTCAATTCTTCTAAGCCTATCACTTGTAACCTTTGAGGTATGTTGGCAGGAGCTGGTCTAGACTGGTTTGAACAAGTCATTGGTATAATGCTTGTATTGACATGAGCATCGGGCGAGGTTCATTGTCTGGTCTTCGTGGTTGTGACCATTGTTCTTGGTGAGCTCGCCTCTTTATACCTTTCATCCCGCTGATGGGCATCCAAATATCTTGTATTACCGAGGGGTGAACCAGGTTGATCATCATGAGAAGAATTTCCAAATATCATGTTGTTTCTGCGGTTGTTCATAGATATCATCAAGATTTTGATCCATGGCTTCCTCTCCGGGCCGAAAGTGATGCATAACTCATATCCATACTCCCAGGGAAGGTGCCGAGGGGTACCAAGCTCAAATGGCTCTTGGTCAAAATAGGTTTCGCACTTAATTCTAGGTGACTGGTCAAATATTGGTTCCTTTTCCTTTCTCTTTTGATGAGTCTGAACTGGGGGTAGTTGGTTAAAGACTATCCGAGGTCGCTTTCCTTGGCTCACTTGATATCTTGTTGTGACTGACATGAAAGGGAGAGTTCAAGTAAACAGACAATTCTAAGAAACGTCAATACCAGACTAGGATAGTAAAAGTTTTCTCTTGTCTGAGAGAGATGGTGAAATAGAACTGTTGCAAATAGGTGCAAACCAACACTGCCACAGAGGTGCTCAATTCTTGGGTGAACACCCTAGCACATATGGATCAGGAGGATGACTTACACAAAGTGTAATGAGTTTGAATTGTATGAAAATGGGTGGACAAGGAGACTACTAGCACTCTCCAAGTGTGTTATCAAAGAGTATAAAAAATTATCTATTTGACAGGAACAATTCCTAATTTGCCAATCTTAAGCAAAATCGCTTATGAGATCAAGGATCACTAATTCAAAAGGTCAAGGACACATAAACCCTAAATACAGAACATGTCTCTAAAACTGGGACAAGTCACTTAATCGAAGAACTCAGTATTTCAGTTTGTTGTTTGTTTGCAAAGATTAAGCAAGTATATCCAAAATTTTTGATCAAGCACATAGGTTTCAATCAGACAAGTTGTGATACAAAAAGTAGTCAATAACAGATCTATCAAGGACAAAGCAAATTGATAGTATCGGGGGAGTCTTGTTTGAAGATGTTTGGACAATGTTTAAGACTCAAAAACAAACACATAGCTATCCCTACCAAAGAAAATGGTGAGAAGTCAAAACCTTTGCCCCATTGCTTATGCGCATACATGCACCTCACACAGCCGTGTCACCCCCTAGAGGGCACCCGTGTTTTTGGTGTTTCCAAGGACTCAATAGTGTACGTTCAAAGGTTACCCTTGTAGCAAAATTGTCGCAACCGGCCCAAACGGCCCAAAGTGTATGCCGCTCTGCGATGGGAATCTCGGTGGTATGATCAACATACTTGAGAGATTCTTCCCCTCCTTGGCGCAAAGATTATGACCTCTCGGCAAAACCTGCAGGCAACTAACTAAGAGGTTTTTACTTCTGCCTGCTCACACAACTCTGCCTTTGATACGTAGCTTCAGCCCTCAGCAGCCCACACCAACATCTGAAAATCACACACACCCCCTGCTGTGGCTCGAGCCACACAATGCAATAAAATGCAGCTTTCCATGATGATCGCCCAAGTCATGGAAAAGAAGTTACTATGGTCTTGGAGTCTTTAGACTCAACAAGACGCTCTTATTATAGTGAGGTGGGAATCACCGCTTATAGGTGTGTACTCACTTGGGTCGCTCCCGTGAGGTTCAACTTCCTGGCAGTGCCCTCTAAAGGTGACACTGGACATGGCTCGGATTCGGGTTTCTGATTTTCTGATTCTCCCAAAAGGAGAAGAGCATACTTCTCTAGCCCGTCTCTTTACCCAAACACGCTAAACAACCTTAATCACCGAGCTAGTTTCACTTCATCAAATCCACACGCTTTTGGGTTTCTGATTCTCTCAATGAGAGAAGAGCATAATCCCCTAACGAGTGAAAGTGCTAAAGATTCACTACCTTGCTCCGCTCCCTAAGAGTTCGTCATATTAGTAAGATCATAAGGAGCCTGGATTTGTCCATGGTCATCACCTCCATGTAACAAAGAGCCAAATTCCCTACTCACTATCGAAACTCCTAAGAATTTTAACAAAGCCCTAATTAGACTATGTGAATTGAAAAACAAGAAAACAAACACATTTTTTTTTTTTAAAATAAGATCTTTGACAAGCGTAAGTGTTTATTTTCAAGTCTTTGTCACGCGTCCTGCAATCAAACCGTTAGTGTGTTTCAAGTTCTCTGACTGGCGTCCTGCAGAAACTGTTATGCTGTGAAAAAAAGAATTCAGAAGAACCAGAATTAAAAAAATATAATTTAATCTATTCAAAATTTAATCTAAAAAGAATTAGTTAACAAAACTAAAATTAAACTAAATTAATCTAATACTAAACTAAAAAATTTAAAACAAAACTAATCTAAATTAATAAAATTAAAAAAAATCTAATCTAAATTAAAAAAATCTAATCTAAATTAATAATTCTACTTTAAATTAATAAAGTTAAAAAATCTAATTTAAATTAACAAAGTTAAAGAATCTACTTTAAATTAACAAAGTTTAAAAAAATCTAATTTGAATTTTAGAAACTTAAAAAAATCTAAATT